>JAVSBS010003174.1:0-12234 GCA_033124195.1 Coracias cyanogaster
GCCTAAGAAAAAACAAAAAACCCCCATAAAATCACCCCCCCCCCCTCCAACAAACAAACAAAGAAAACCCAAAACAAAAAAATCCCCAAGCTATAAAATAGCAGTCTTAGTTTTACTTAGGAAGTTATTTGTTGGTGGGAGAGGTGAGGTAAAGATAAAATTTTGGGAATGAGGAATTAAAAAACTATATGCAGCATTGTATGATAAATATGAAACTGGTACATGTTTTCAGCATTTTTAATATTTGGGCTGATGTCAGAGTCTTCTTTGTATGTGGTCCATTGTCCCCATGTAATTGTTCTTAAGGTATTTTACCCGAAGTGTTTAGAATTCACCAGTATCAGTGAAATTAACATTTTATCTTCTGAAATAATGGAATCGAATAGCTATCAAAAGTGACAAGTAGTTCAGAACTACTTTTGAGTCAGTCTTCTGTGTGAGAAGGTGCTTGAAGCGGCAAATGCAACTTGAAAAACTTAGTGGTTTTCTGAAGGAAGCATCTAATGTGAATATGGCAGAAAATGGACTACATTAATATGTAACAGAAGCATAAAGAACCACTGTAAATGGATAAAGATTGGAAACTTGCAAGATAAAGGAAGCTGAGTTGATCCCTTAATGATCAGGTGGACTTCATCAATTTGTGGTGGTTTAATTTAAGAGGTTGCCTCACTTATGTGGGAAGTTTATGAGGTTACCTCCCTGTTCTTTCACCAGAGATTTTTTTTGTTGTTGTTGTCCTTTTAGGAAAACCAACACAGCAAAAGACGTCTGTTATTTATAGCACAACATCCAAGCCTTAGAGTTCACAAATCATCATGTATATTGATGGCTGAGTTGCTGGGAAGCACAATCTTCTTGGAGGCACGTAGTGATAGGATGGAAGCTAACAGATACAAGTTGTAATGAGGGAAAACTGAATTAAGTATAAAGGAGAGTAACCACATACGGAGACAGGTTGCCCAGAGAGATTGTTGAATCTCCCTCCAGGATACAGCAGGACAAGACCTCTGTGAGGAACTTAATCCATGCTGGCCCTGCTCTGAGTGAGGAACTGGTCTAAATAATTTCCAGAGGTCAATTCCGGTCAAAATTATTCTATGATACAGGATTCTGCTTCCCCTTCTGCAGGTGTGGAAACTCTTAGGATTGAGGTGGGATAGGTGGCAGTCTTTTAACCTGTCTTAGGTCTTGAATTGCAACAGTGCATCTCTGAGCTGGAATGTTATAAATTTCTAGGTGGTCTTTGTGGGTGTGGGGGGAAATGTGTAGAAGTGTATTTGGAAGTCTTCTCATAACCTCAAGTAGCCTAATGGAACTAATATTTCCATTTTTTACAAGTACTACTTAAAAAAAAAGACATCAGTTGGGTATATAACATGTGAGGGGACTTTACTAATTTTTATCTTTAGTAGTTATCAAATGGCATCCTAACTAGTTAGTTACAGATCCCTATCAACTCTTAATGGTAGTAGCTCTTACATGTGAAAATGCTGAAGGCTCACTTTTTCTTCTGAGAAATGTTAGGGATATAATTTTTCTTCTGCAGTAATTTCAAGTGCTAAAAATATATTTAAAATCCTGGTAATTTTAAGACTGGTAGCTGCAATATGCCTATATGTTATGAATATGACTAACAACCACCTTCTTATCTTCCCAACTACATTAAAGAGAACGTCTTGGAAATGTTATGTTAGTAAAAAAGTGGTTTTTAAATGAAGCCAAAATACTGAAGTTGGCATCTGAGCTTTACTGCACCTTGGGGGCAAGAGGAAGAGCCCCTTTAATTTAAATCCACATCAAAGAGTTTTTTCACAACTTGTCCGGTTTCAGGGTGGTCACTGCTGGACATTCACACTTAGGTCAATGAGTAATTGTTATCAAGGTTTCTTTTGAATTATAGAAAAAGGTAAAATACAGTGGTCATCCTCCTTTAGATTTTTAGTGGCTTTCACACCAACAAGAAATGTTCAAAAGTTCGTTCTTTTTTTTGTCTTGCAGCCATGGTTACACCTTAAGAATGCCTTTGAATACAGACTACATTGTCAGGTCGTTGGGAGCATGCATTAATTTGCAGTGTTGCCTTCCCTCCTCACTGGGTGATAAAGCTGCTTGGTCTGATGGTCTGTTTTTGGCCTGTAAGCAGACCTACTAATTGGAAAAGATTCAAGAAATAGAATTGTAGAGCCTTTAAAACTTTCACTAAACAAAACAGAACCCTACGCAAGGCTGTCTGAGACACTCTTGGAGCATGCTTTACTGGTTTGTAGCCAAAAACAGGAAAAAGAGAATGTAGACAAAAAAAAAAATTTTTTTTTTTTGGTGTGTGGTCATCATATTCAACAAAAATACCCCAGATCAAACTAAATATTCTACCACTTGTTTGCCTCGTAATCTTTTTGTAAAATAATGTGACATTTCCCCATTATTAAATAGCGTGATTGCTGGCGTGTTTCAATTCAGTTTCCTACAAAAGTGTCATTAACTTACTCTGTATGGTTGGTTTACTTAATTTTATTTTGAGAACAGTAAAACTACCATGCAAGTTTGGGCAGCTCCCTCTGTTGGAATCTTATAAGAATTTTGTTCTGTGGTGGACTGAGCCTCTCTGTAATCTGGAGCACTATTTCCCTGCTGTGTTTCCTGCACAGATTGTCACCCCCAGGAAATGTAGACCTTCAGCCCTACACTCTTATCAGCCAGAGTGGACCACTGCAGGAAATATTAGTAGCTTCAATTTTCCTTCTCGTGTTACTCTGTTTCAGGTGTTAAATCTATGGAGCTAATCGTAGCTACTCAGAAGTATTGAAAATAAAACGTAACTCCAATGTGTAGTATTTACAAGTCCTTGGCACCAAAGGTTTTGCTTTAAAGATCTGCTATTATTTATTTCCTCTACTTGCTACTGTAACCAGTTACTGTTAAATGTGGATGTTATGCTCTTTATATTTCACACAAGATTCTAAGATATCCCTGTTCCTTACTTAGCAGCAGGAAATACACAACAGTCAAAACAATATAAGAAGTTTCTCATGTATTTCCCTGCTTATTTTCCTCTCATGTTCAAAGGTTCTAATAGATTGGAACTGTTCAGGATTAAAACATTTTGTGAAGTTATATACCTTTTTTAACTAGTGAATCTTTCTAACTTTGCATACCTTTCAGCTAATTTGGACTTCTTCCCTTTTACAAAAATCTGATAGTCTTGTCAGACTTTGAGAGTGTTCCATTATGCCCTTTTTGTAGTCCTTTGCTGCTGCTTTCTGTTCAGAAATTTTCTAGTTCTGAAATGTCAGTGCCAATTAAGGCAGCAAAGTTAAGTTTTAATTGTTAAAACTTTTTAGCTTTACTCTCAAGAATTTTCATTAAGACCTACTTTTTTTGTCTTCCCCAGTTTTGCTTAGTGGGTGCTAGAAGCCTTTTCAGCAAAGGTGGTTACACAGGATATAGTATAGTTACACAATTATTATATTAAGTACTTACTATCCAGAATTTATAAATTTTACACAGCCTGTAACTGGATGTACATGTTTTCTTTGAATACTTGTTGTAGAAATGGAAAACTAATCCATTATCTTAAATATATTTAAGCATGTAAAGACTGCCAACACTAGTTTTAACCATAACTTTTTAAGCAAATAACTATTGTAGCACACTCAGCTGTAAAAACACACTACATATTTCATATTTTTGTTCTATTTTCCTTGTGTCATTATAGAACAACTTGCTGAAATATGTCATGTTTTAAATATAAACTGTTTTCACAAAGCAAGTGTGACTTTTTTAAAAGAACTTACTTCAAACAAAGGAGTGGCGTTTAAACAGTGATGCAAACACAAACTCTGGCAACTCAGTTCTTAAAAGATTGTAACTGGAGCCCCGAAGCACTATTTACTAGCAGAAAGTGTGTAGATGAGTTATCATAAAGAAAAAGGGGTTGCTTCAGGTATGAAATGGGCCCTGACCTAAGTTACAACTGCCACACAGCTAGGTACTAGTAAGAATTTGCAGCATCTGCTTTATGCTAGAGTAAATAGAATCACTGAACTAAAATATGTTTTGAACCCTGGACACAGACTCGTTGGCCAGTTATATAATACTGGAAGACTGTTACAAGTGAGGGGAATACAGTTACATCTTGCAGCAAACACATGAAATCTCTGTTTCACAGTAAAACGTGTTTGTTCATTTACTTGAGCCTTTCAGTTTTGTAAATGAGCAAGTGGTTCTAGTTTCAACTTTTTCAACACACTAATAGGACTGAAAAAATTCAGAGGGTAAGCTTCTACATTACAGCCCAAATAGTGCCTTTCCAGAGAAGTTTGGCTTGTACTGTTTGTTTACCAATTATTTTGTGTTAAAATTTTCACTTTAAACATTTGGATTCAGTAACTGTTCTGATAAGAGAGCTACAGTATTTCAAGCTCATCAGAAGTCTAAAACATATATGGACACTTAAAAATAGACAGGTGTATTAAATGCAGTTTGCTAAAAATTGTACAGGTGCATAATCATAAAAACTGAATCTAAGCTGCATACTGGAAATATTTGTCTTTTACTTTTTTTCTGCATAGGAATTAGAGCAGGTCTTAAACTGCTTAGATGTGAAGACTTTGTTAGAAGACGTACTCACTCATGCACATCTATTTAACTGTTTTTTACCTAAACCGTGCAAAGTACTTTGGAAATCAATCAGTATGGATTCTATAAATTTCCACTTTTCCTGAAAATTCTTTCCTATTTTTTTTAAGTTTCTAATTCTGATCATACTTTACACTTGTGCAGATTTAATATTTTATACTTGGAAGATACTTGTAAAGACTTTCTGCAAGCAGCTGCAGAACGCACTTGTTTTTTAAGTTTGGATATTCCTGCTAGGTGTTCATTTCTACTCAATACCCTCATTTATCCTACTATGGTGTCTCATTCATGTTTTAAGCTTTTCTGACATTTCAGTTCCTCCTGTGCGCCAGATACCTCCTCTGTGACCCCCTGTGTTTCCATATGAAAAGCCTTGCAAGAATGTCAATAGTTTTTATGGCAATAAGCCAGTTCATGAGGGACAATTCCACCCCCCAGTATTTCAATATTTATTCTTGCCAATAAAATGCAAACACAAGTCTCAGCTTTTTAAAAGTTTTTTTCTTGTTTTGATTGTTGATGGATGGAGAATCACTCTTGAAAATGCCATTGTTTGAAGGGCTGGACTATCAATGTGTTTAGGTTTTAAAGAAACAACTCTGGTTTGTTATAAATGGAAATTCAGAACTAGTGATAAACTTAAAATGCATAGCAACTTCTAGTTGCCATGGTGCTTCAACATGGAGTGATTTTCTTCAATATTAAAATGCTTCTTGGGTATCGTCTTTGCTTTTAAGTAGTCGCAGGAAATGGCTCTGGAGAGAAGTAATGAGAAACTATTTTGGAATATCTAAAGTGGCAACCAATGAAGAAATGTCAAGAAAATTCCTTAGTATTTAAGAATCTATTTGGAGTCTGTTTATTTTGGCAATACAGGCATTTATGACACAACTTCAAACCACTAAAGAATAGTGGGTTACTGCAGGCTTCCCCCCAGCCCTGTGTAATGAGGTCAACTCTTCAAGAAACAAATATGAATTTGAGTTTGTCAAAACTCAACACATCGGTAGACTGGATCAATCTTCACTTTATCCTGTCCTTGTGCGTCAATCAGCTATTCTGGTTCTTGCGTGCTTGCTCTTCTCCTCCCCAGTTCAGAACTGACAGTCTTTTTACCAGTTTTCTTAATGTACCTGTAACTGTAACTTCTGTGATAATAAAAAAGTTTCTTTGTCTCACTGGACATGCTCCTTTATCTAAAGACTAAACTTCTTGCAGAGCTTTGTTATCTTGCCTCAAAGGTTTCCGATGTCAGAACTTTGAAGTGTTAGACTTGGGTCCCCCATGTGGAAGTGAGCTGCACTACGGCTCCCTGCCTTCCCAGCCAGATGACTGTTTTTTGTGGTTTGGGGTTTTTTTTTTTTCTAGCTTTATTTTTTTTTTTTTTTTGTTTCAAGTGAGTTCTGTCCATATATTCTTCATGAATAAAACTCTTGGGTTTTTTTAACAAAATAAAAATAATAATTCTATCAGTTACTATCTTGTTCTTGGAAATAACAAGGGCTTGCAAAAGCCTCTCAAGTAGTAATAACCCTAAAATGATAGTCTAGAAGCTGGCTGTAAATGAATTTGTATGAAATTTCATTTGAAGAGTTTTAATATAGAGCATTTTGCTCTGACATTTTAGCTGCATGGCATATAAAATTTGTCAAAAACTGTCTTGATACATAACTTCAGAAAGTTTTTTTTCACAAAATATTTTCTATTTTAAAGCAATTACATGTAAGTTTGGAAAACTTGAGTTAAAATCTACCTTTTTACTGTAGTTACACAAAGACTGTAGCTGGTGGAGTCATTCTGTACAGTGAACTGGCTAATTAACACAAGTTGCATAACATAAACTTCAGATTGCAGCACTCCTTTAAAGAGCTTGCATCATGTTTATTGAAATGACCAATACTGTGTGAAACAAGCATGACAATTGACTCAAAATGACCAAGTTTAGAGTTAATTTGTGCCTTCATATTTTGACTGCCTACCATGCAGCTGCTGAAACTCAAGGTATTTTTGCAAAAAAATATTGCAGCTTGTAGGTTAAAAGTCTTACCTCTGTGTTTAGGCAGGGTTAGTGTTCGCTCTGATTATTAGTGAACCATCAGTAGGTTAGTGATACTACTAATACTTGTAGGAGTTACAAAAAGTTGCTTCAGGTGGGTTTTTTTTTGTCTTGGAAGCAGCAATCATCTTTCATTTCTACTTAGTCATTGGAAACATAACAATCTACTACTAAGTATAGCATATAGATGTTTTGGATGCCACTATTTCAGGCTTCAGGCTAAGGCATCACAGGACAGGGATCTTCTTAACACTAAAAGATGATCTCTTCAAAGCAGCATCCTGTAACTGTTCAAAGTTACCTAATGGGCAAAGCTGAAAAAAAGTTGCAGCTTTATCCCTGCTTCCAACTATTGTAGAGCGATGAGTGGCTATTTACTCTTACTAGAAAGCTCTGTGCATTCCCGCAAAGTTTTACTCAATTTCCTCTCAAAAACTCCAGGAGATCACTTGTGTAGCTGGAGTACTGTAGGCTGTGTAACACTGTCTGGATGAATGTCTTTTATTAGGTGAAAACATGACAATAAAAGGTTGCATATTTGACACCTATGTGTTTGGTTATTTACGTGGAGAATGATTTGGGAAGCAATCAGGAAAAAAGTAGTGAAAGCTGCCTTCTAAAGAATGTTTTTTTGACCCTGTCATGCTGCTTCAATCAGTTTTGATGAGAACCAGAATGTTTATGTTCTGGTTCTCAGTCTACTGCTCTATCCGCTCAGAAGCTCTATCCTCATTTCAGAGCCAAGAATTAATCATATCACCTCAGACAGCAAAGTTTTTGAAACATGCCTAAGGATTAGTCTTTGTGTCTGTCAGCAGTCAGTACAACTTAAGTTGCTTTTTTCCTGTTAAGGTGACATAACTAAGCAGTATGGTCAACGTAGCTCAGCAATATGTTAAGCTTGAGATGGTTCGTCTGCTAGCAAATTCTGCTGGAACCTCCACATCAACAACCCAAGTTGTGATTGTAATGGCATAGTGTTTTGAGTAAGAATTTCTAGGGTATTTAATGTTGTAGCTTCAGGCACCTCAAAAATTATTTCAAAAGGGATGCCTGTGCTGACACAGTGTAGTGTAGAGACTCCTGGGCTGGCTTTTAAAGAGTTAGCTTGCACACCAAACACAGTTAAACCATAGTGAAGGGTAGAACTTGATGTGTTTTTGAAGCTTTCTTCACAATGCCTCGGTTCTGCTTACACCTTTGAAACTAGCAGTCCCTCGTGAGAGATTCCTGTGTTTTCAGAGTTTCACCTGTGTTACTTCAAGTACCTTCATGCCAGCTTTCAGAAAGAGCATGCATGGCTATTCTGTGCTGCTGCTGTTACGGTGAAGCTCATCATTTCAAGCACATTTGGCAGCTCCTTCATTCCTTCATTAACAATCTGTAGTTGTGTATTGCTTCCTGTGTAATCTTAAATGCTTCTGTATTTTTTAACAAGATTGCTTTGTGTTTTGCAAAGTAGAACTGTAAATTAAATAATCTTATTCATGTAGTTTCTCTGGTTTTAATACCAGATGGTGTTAAACAGCACCAAAAGGTGCTGTTACTTGAGCTTCTTGTGATGAGAAATTCTCAGTTCGTCTCCTTTTTCCTGCTCACTAGCAGGTATCAGTGATGAGAAGCATAATCTAGAACTGTGAGACTTTGAGTTGCTACCAGGGTAACGCTCTGTTAGGCAGTAGATTTACTTAAAGAAATGTCACCTAGGATGTTAAGTACTTGGAGTTCACTATAGCATCTGTCTAGGAACTGTAGATCTCATTGTCTTAACAGCTGAGTGTGTAATATCCTCATTAGATTGAGTTTTCTTTACTAAACTCATTTGCAGTATTAAGTGCAGCATGTGATTGTGCTGCTGCTTTAAAATTACACGGAACCCTTCAGTTCGGGAAGTGAGGAATCTCTTCATCAGAATCGCCATCAGCTTCAGGCTTCTGTTTGCATCTGCTCTTAGGATCCCTGGGGCCCTCTTGTGTAACTTTGTATAAACAAAAGTCTGTTTCCACATTGCATAAATGTGTTCAAACTGGCTTTTGAAATAAAAATGATGCCTTGAGGAAGTTGCTACCAGTGCCTTTAGGCTGTCATCTTGAATTAATTCCTTGTGAGGAAAGACCTTGTCTTAACTGACTTAAGGTTGAGTGGTAGATTTTTGTTTTGTTTGGAGGTCCCACAAAAAAAGATGCCAAAGCTTCCTTAATGTCAGAAAAGGGGTAGGGGATGGTGTTAACAAAGGGAATTAGAATTTGCTAGCAATCATGATCTCAGAAGTAGTGTCTGAGGAGTAATAGTCTTAATCTGTGAGGCAGTTTTGGATGTACTCCAAGAAAGAGGTTAACATTAAAGTGCAGTATTTCATTCTAATCTTCATTTTCCTTGCAAGAAACCTGCAGCGATTGTCTGGTTTCTTAATTTTTAATATTAGAGTGTTATCAAGAGGACTGAATCTGCTATAAAAAGTATTAAAATTAAGAAAAGGTAAATTAATGCAGGAGGTAAGTCTGACACAGAATGGGATGTCCAAACTTGGAGAAGTTAAGGCAGTTGTAGATATGTGACATGGAAAGTGAAGTGAGAACTCAGCATATAAGGAGAGAGAGTGGAGAAAACCTGAAGGGAAATAGGAATACACTTTCTTTTGTTGGCCCTTACAGGAAATATATTACATGAGATATGAGATATTTATTATATATTGGAAAGGGAAACCTGGAAAAGGAAGTCTGTAAGTCTGGGAAAGGTCTTTGAGGAATAAAATAATTTGTTAGTTTGGCTAGAGTAACTCCATAATGCTCGCCAGTCTAGTATAGGATGAACTAAGTGGTAGCTTACGAGCTTGAATTTTGTTCCAGAGTAGCTTTGTAACCTTGAGCTAGAGGATCAGCTACAGTGATTTGAGAGGAAGGACTAGCATTGGCTGGATATTTCTTCTATGCCTGGCTTGTTGATTTTATGCAGTTTATGTTCAGTTTATTCCTTTATAAATACTGGATCATTTCTTACATGTCTTCATACTTGATGATTTCCTCCTTTGATCTTTGTGCATTTTTGTTATGAGATTTGATCCCTCAACTTGGAATTAATGGCAGAGCCAGGATTACCACTGGTACAGTCTTGCACTCAGCCCATTCTTCTCCTTTTCTATTAGTTTTATTCTCTTCTTGCCCTCACTCTGTCACATCTAGGGCAGGAGAAGGGTAATAAAGACTGCAGATGCAATAGGTTGCTTAAATCCAGGTAGGGCCATGCTGTTGTACTTTTGGGAGACCTTTGAGTCTGCTTCCTTGCTGAAGCCACTCTCTCATTCTTAGGAACATCCTGGAGATTGACCTATGTGGTCAATCTCAGTTATTGTAGAAGTTGATATCTAGTGAACTGGTGCTCAAGTCCCATTAAAACCAATTTTCTCTGAAGTGCTTTTAGCAGCAAAGGCTCTCTGTGAATGCTGGTACTGCCAGTAAGATTTCCATGTCTCCTTCTGTTTTTTGAAATGATGGAGCACTCACATAAAAACGCAAATATACTTAGCTTCTAAAATACTATGATAGAGAGGAAATAACTGTTAATTTAAGGAATTTGCAGTCTTTTGTTAGTAATAATTTGTATATTAATGTGTAAGTTGAGCCTGGGTTAGCACTATCTCCATTGGCAAACTGTTATCTTCCTTTTTGTTCCACAGTATATTTTACTTTTTTTTGCAGTACTTATGTATTGGTAAAATGGACAGGTTGGATGGGTACAACTACTGGTTCTTTGGAAAAATGTTGTACCTAAAAGTTAAGTCTGGAAAAAAACTGCTTCATTTAGTACTCGGTAGAGTTACTTAGTCTGGGATTATCAGTAGTTACAGAGGGGAAGTTGTTTGGTATTTAAATAAAATATTTAGTCAACATAAGTTCTTATTAAGAAAACATACAGGATGAGTAAAGGCATGTGTATTATTAGATATTAGATCCAGTGATGTTTTGTATTGCTTCCTAACTATAGGCATCACTTATGTCTAGAAGTTAAAAGTACTTTTGTGTACAGGCCATTCCCAACCTATCATGCCCACTAGCATCACAGTGGCTTGTTTGCCATTCTCTTACTGCTGCAGGTTTCTTTATTCTCAGAAAACAGCAAGGAAGGAATCCCCCCAAATCTCTCCATTTGCCTTTTTCAGGGAAAAATTGGAGCAGTTACGTAAGTGGTCCAGATCAAGAAAATGTTTTGAATGTTCATACAATAATTGTTACTTTGGAAAGAAATTCTGAAGCAGCTTTTTGAGACTTGTAGAGTAAGTATTTTTCTACAAATGGGGAAGTTTATTGAAAAGTTGTATATATTCTAGTGACAAGTTTGTTTTGTTTAAAACAAAAAGGGTTGGTATTGTTCTTAGATCAACTGGAGATTATTCTGCAGTATGCTGTCCAGTAAAGCTTTCCTTGTTACAAGATCACTTTCAAGCCTATCTACAATTCATAAATTTTTCAAAAGTGTCTTGATTTCCTTGTCAGTAGTGCAGTAGTTTTATAATAATAATTTGCTAATTCTTATGTACTTGCTGGAGGACAATCTTATCAGTATTGTTTCTTGCCAGGAATTGATCATACTGAGTAGGACTTGTTAATTGAATCTTAGAGGTTGCTGTACCATTGATTTGTCTTATTGTGAGTGCTACATAGGTGCATCCTCGGCTGTAGAGCCTTTTGTTGGAGATGATCTAAAAATAGAGCAGAATTCCTTTGCATTTAGTAATGTGAAATTTTCAGCAATCATGAAATGGTAGTTTTGAATTCTTGGGGAAGTAAGGAGTGGGGCCAGTAGAACTGCCACCTTGGATTTCCGGAGGGCAGACTCTGGCCTGTTTAGGAGACTAGTTGACAAAGCTCCTGTCAGGGACATAGCTCAAAGTGGTGCTTAAGTCTACGCTGTCTCAAACAACTCCAGCTGCAAAAAGGGGTCAGCTAAGAAACAGAAAGGGCCCTGTGAAGGTGGCAAGCTGCTGCTTCTCCTGTTCCCATCCCCCTGTTCTTGCCCTTGCAAGCAGGCAACATTGGACCTCACTGATATCAACTTTCAGTCAGCTTGTTGGGAGACTTAACGACCACTAGAGACACCTGCTGTCCCACTGACTTATCTGAGATGTTCCACTGCCCCATTTTGAGTTATCCCCCTGTTTGCCAGTTAACCAGCTCAGCACAAACACCACCACCATCACAAGGAGGCAGATGCATAAGCAGATATAGATTTTATTATCTGTCCTCATGGGGCGCAGAAATGACACTACATGGCTGGCAATAGAAGAGGGAAACCCACTCACGGCAGGTGATATAACAAAAGGAAAAACAAACTTAACTATAAACTCAATAACAGAAGGGAAAAGGAACCAGGCGATCACCTCAACAATCGAGGGGGAGATTAACCATAACCCAAATATCACCATAGCCATGCACAAACCACCCCGGCAAATACGAGAGAGGTGTACCAGCAGTCCAGGGTACATTCCGCAAAGGTACATGGCTAAACTACGACAGACACCAAAAGGATAAGCAATCAAA
>JAVSBS010003174.1:21432-36046 GCA_033124195.1 Coracias cyanogaster
CACAATTTATATACCCTCCCCTTCCACCTGAGTCTGCCCAGCAGATCACTGGTTAACCATGCAGGCCTCCTGGAACTTGCTTTACTGTGCAAAATTTCCTGTGATTTTTTTTTTTCTAAGTACTCTGCCTGAGAATGAGTCTTTTACTTATACAAAGTCAAATGTCCAGTGTTTACTTTCCTGTTCCTAAAGATCCTATAAATACAGATTATTCCCATGTTGATGTGAGTACATCTTAAAGATGGTTATTCTAAGCAAATAAGAATAGCTTGCAAAATATTCTTGGCGTTTGCTGTCTTAACTAAAATTTGACTGTAGGATTATGAATTGAAGATTTTTTATTAGTTGTGTAAATCAAATTTAATTGCTGATTTTTCTTGTGATTCTGTTTTTAGCTTATTTCCTGTGAGTCACATTTGAATGCCATCCTGAGTACTAATTCTATACTTTTTGAAGGACTTGAAATATTGGAGTAATAAGGAAACTTTATCCCTGGGCTGTTGGCCTGAAAACAAATGTCAATTAAAAAAGATTTGAAGTGTTGCTTCCTCTAGTTTTTATTGGTGCATGTAGGCTTTTTTGTACTAGAGAATATAAAGCTCATTAGATCAGTTTAATTGACTTTAACAAAAGGGAAAGACATAATATGATTTTTGTCTGTGCTGGATTTATTTTAACTGTCACTTTGATTAGATTTACTTTCAGCAGGTTTAAGTGCTTGGTATCTGACAGTAGGAGTTTTTAGCGAGGATAGCTCTGTTGAGTTGGTGGCAGCTTGTATGGAAGGAAAGCCTGTGATATATTAGTGGCTAATCCGGCACTTTGCCTGATCTGGTGATTCAGTTGAGAATAAAATTAAACAGCTATGCACTAGCTTGTGAATTTGTTGCCCAGGTATGTTAAATATTATCCCTGTTGTAGGCATCTATCTGTGGGAACCCCCTAACAAGGACTCTTATATCAAGTATCTGATTGAAAAAATATAATAGGGGTAAAGTTCAATGGCAAATTATCTGTGCATCCTGCAGTTTAATTATCCTGTTCACTGGTTTAATAATCTTTCAGTCTCTGTGGCTTGAGAGTAACTCTTGTCTCACTTCCACAAATCCATGCTACATCACTTTTCAGGGAAATGGAGAACAGTCTGTAAGCTCAGGCCTGCTGGAGGAAGATGTTCGTATTGGCAAGGTAGTGTAATTTGTCAACTCCATGTCACAAGCTGGTGGATAATTCCCTATCTTGTTGAAAAGAGTACTGCAGAAGCCAGGGGAACAGAAAAAAACTTTTGAAGGAATTTTTAAGTTTGAAAAAACACTTCAATTTGTAGTAAATTGTTACTATAGTACCATTCCTCCTGGTCTTTACAGAAGCTGAGAAAAGCAGCCAAATGTAGGAGAAATTCTCTCTAGTAGTTTAATACATTCTATCTTCAAAGCTTCTAACAGTGTATTTGCGGTTTTCATGGCATTTGCCAGAAACAGATAGCCAGAGATAAGGGGTTTTGTTTTGATTTTGAGAACCTCCACAAGAATTCCCAGCCAACAGCAGTCTGTGGTTCAGTGACTTCCAGAGGCAGAAGTGGTATCTTTCTATTTAAGTGCTGCAACTGCATGTATGAAGTTTTGAATCGCTACCATCTGGTTTCATTCGGTGTGTCCTGCTTTTCATACAGGTGCAGTGTTGCATTGTTTACCATAAAACCGTAGTGATAAAAGGATCTTTGTCACATCCCCAGTCTAAGATCTATAATTTTTTTTTTTCACATGTGGAAAGTGTTCTGTACCCTTTAGTCATCTTTGTTGCCATTTTTTAGAACTTCTGTGGTTTTTTGTTTTGTGTATGTGTAAGGATTAATCTACACACAAAACTTCCTTCGAATTCTCCGCAAGATGACCAGTTGATGAAAAGGTATCTGTTAGAATACTAAGGTTTTGTTCCATAGTACATGTGGTCAGCTCAGAGCCCATTATTGAATATTTAAAATACAGGTGGGTTTTTTTTTTTATTTGCTTCATGTAATGTTGCCACTCATTATTTTCCTACTTGTCTTCCTAATCTTATATAGTTCCTCTGTAATTGTTCAGTTGGGTCCTTGTTGTTATCAGGTATGAGGTACTCTCCAAGAAAGTTTTACTTCTGTATTCGTGCCCTTTTTGAAATCAGGATGGAGTGTATGTGAGCTCAAGCCCTCGAAGGTCTTACTAATTTGTATCCTTTCATTCTTATGAACCTGTTACCATCTATCTGACAACCTTCCCTCTTACCCTCTGGCAGCTCAGTTTCTTTGAGCAGCTTTAATGAGTAACCTTATTGGATGCTTTTAGGAAAACTGGGTTCTCTGTGAGCTGAAAGGCCTGTTTGCTTTTTCTGATTACATTTTGTTATTGCTTGCTAGTTTTTGTTGTTGTTTGTTAATTTACTACTAAGTCTGATAGATCTCTTAAGTAATGGCTTTCCTTTTCAAAAGGTGTGGTGACTTTTCCCTGCTCCAACAGATTTCATACCTGTTAATTCAGTTATTTAGAATAGTTCTTACAGCTTTGCCTAGTACAAACCATAGGGTTCACCTGGTCTATAGTCCTCTGGCTGACCCTAGAAGCTGTGTAAAAATGGATATAGAGTCAGGGATCTTCTGGTTCTGTGGAACTGAGGCAATTTGGATACTCTGTTCAACCAATATTTAATTCATTGGACAGTCTGCCTTGAGTCAATTAGGTGAACAAGGGTGCCATAAAGGCTTCCCCAACTGTGAAGACAGAAAAAATAATGTAGCTGAGCTTTCTCCAGCATCCTTACCTTCTATCGGCCCTCTCTATTTTTTTTTTTTTCTTGCTTCTGTAGTTGAAAAGCTTCAGTTTCTGAAGTTTGAAAGAGGAGTTTTATTAGGCTTGAGATACAAGGGTCTATGTCTCCCCTCTTTATTCTCTACACATCTGCAAGTGGTTTCTCAGAGTGTGCAATGTATTTATTTTTTGACTTGCCTATTTGTGAGTCTTCATTGAACCTAGTATTCCTTTTTGTATTTGAACACTTCCAGAATTTTTCTTCCTTTCAGTAAATTTCTCTTACCTTGCTATTTAGTGAGGCTGATCTGTATTTTGCTTTTAATAGTTTTGAAATAACTGATACACATTTTCCTTGCAATATATTACATTTTCTCTAATGCGGAACAGTTTGTCCTCCTCTCTTTCAGTGCAGGTATTTCACCGACTTAATTTTTTGCATATTGAGAGACTTGGGAGATGAGGCAGAGATCTTAGCGCTCATTCAGATGTGTTCAGCCAGTGCTCACGTCTGTAATTCTGTATCAGGTACACAATTAGCATGTTGTCAGAGTAACATGTTTTTCTAAAGAGTTGATTTTAAATTCATTAAATGATTGTATTTGTTTTATAAATATTAAGTGATAACTCTACAAAAGGGTATTTTTACTTTAGAATTCCTTCCATTAATATAAAGAAGCAGCTTAATGGGTGCATCTATAAGTGTGATTTAGAATGAGTTTAAGAACCTTGCAAAGAGCTTTGGCTGGCTAGTAATTCATAATGAGAATTCAGATATTTTCGAGATAGGATCTCAGCAATTTTAACTCTGGCTTTTATCAGTTAGTGAAAGGGATTTGTGCTATGTGACAATTCTTGAATAAGGATTTGAAAATTACTATAGATCTTGTAGCACAGAAGGGCTGCTGTGCTTTACTGTTTCTCAGGCAGAAACTTGTATTTGATGGTTTGTCACTTGTGTTCTGTGTTGCATCCAAAACTGAAAAATATTTTGCACTACTTTTGTTGATGCTGAATAAAACTGAAGGGTATGTTGTCAGCTGACCAGGACTGTAGTGATGTTGCTTTAAAAAAATTTATTGGATTTGTACAATTTTTGCAGTATAAGAAATTTGCAGAAAAATCAGTTACATTGGACAATAAGTATTCAGATTGGATTCCTGAGATTGTCAGTTTTGAGCAGAAGTAAACATATCTATGGAATCACTAGATTTTAAAAAAAATGAATAATTCTGGGAACAGATATAAAATAAAAAGGAATGGCACTAATGAGTTGAAGTTTACAAACAGTAAAAAATTTGCCTTACCAAGTAAGGAATTCTGTCTGCTCTGAGGATAGGTAGTGGGTTGTCTGTTTCCGTATAGCTAGAGCTTGTCATCAGGATAGACATGTCTAGCTTGTATTTCAGCAAGGTGATCGGCCCAGACCTGGTCTTAGTCTCAAGACACCCTGTCATATAAATATATATGTAAATTAGAAAACAGCACTAACAATCTGGGCAGCAGCAGTGGCAGTTTTATGTGTTCTGGCACACTGTCTGGTACAATTTTCCAGACTGATCATCTACGGTCATATATTAAAGATAACACACAGTCTGCTTTTATAAGCTGTGATCAGCAGATGTAAAGCTTATTTTTCCATTATACTTATTCAAGAGCACAAACTATTGTATCGGTAACATTTAGTGTACCTATATTTGGGAAGGAAATGACAACATAAATGGTAGTACACAAACTCATAGTCAGCTATTCAATCTAATTGTGGGCATATGAAGAGTGAAAGACTATGAAAAGACAGACTTACCAGGGGCTTAAAATAACTTAATAAGGAGTAGCATACAGGTCTCTTCTCAACTGATATGGTAAATATATTTTGTGGATTCTTTGATGCCTCGTTTGTCCTTTCATGCCATGTCACATAGTTGTCAAGTCCTCCATCATAAAGGCTTTAAATGAAGAGATGAGGTGAGGATGTCCTTTGGAGAAGGTTCTTTGAGTCAGTCTTTTGGTAGGTTGTGCAAGCCCTGCAAGGTAATTGAAGACTATCTGTTCTTTTTAGGTTTGCTGCAGGTGTACTGAGATTGCTAAACTCAGGTGGATTAAGAGACTTGCTTCTCTGAATGTCTGGAATTAACTACTCAGATAAACTGTGAAAACAGGGATAGCGACAGAGTTAAAACAAACACCACCAATAATAAATGCTATCTTTCTCTGGTGTCCTAGTCCTAGTCCTGATTTTGGTATTAATCAGTTCCTGATACCTTTAGCCATATGATATGTGCATTAATAAAAGTTCAGAAGATTTTTGTGTTCCTTTTTCTGAAGTGTTTTTGTTCTGATGCTTCCAAGTTACTATTCATGACTAATATTCGACATCTATTTAATTTGCTTTCAGTATTAGCAAATACTGAAAGCACTGGCAGATAGGTTAACAACAGGGAAATAATAAAAGAAGAAAGTCGAAGAAGGCAAAAATAACACGTAGGATAGAAAAGAAAGCTGTACATGGAGACAATATTTTCGGATGAGATGCAATAATAATCACAAAATAGAAAAACCCAAATATTAATATAGGAAGATTTAAATATTACACAATAGGCATACTGGAAATATGTAGCACAGGCAAAACTATGAATAGAAACAAGAATGTAAATGATGTGTAAATAAGAGAAAAATTAATAATCTTTTGAACTTTGCATATGTATTTTTCTTTTCTGGTTCTCTAGATACAGATGCACACTTTTTCTTGATTATGTTTGAAAAATGTTCTTTGCACTTGAATAGGTCAGCTGATAGTTAAGATGTAAAAACATAATGGCAAACAAATTTTTAATTGCTACTTGTTTCTGGAGAATGCAGCTTTAAACTGTATAGAAAAGGAAGAAACTTTAGATATTTGTGATGCATTATTTGAGAGAGGCATTTTGAGGTAGTACTTGTAGGAGACCAAATCCAGGCAAGCTGCTTGTGTGATCATGCCAAAGCTGAGAAGAGAGCTGGAAGCTCATGTGTAAGAGAGATGATTTTGGAATTTTTTAGGATGTCAAAGTCTTGTGAGACTTAGCTGTATATAATTTACTGAAGAATTTATCATGTTTAGTTAAAACCACTAGTTGCATAAGTCAAAGCTTTTGATAAAATCCATATAACAACTAGTTTTAAGCTTCAAAGTGAAGCATACTTCATTCTGAAATAGCGGTGAGTTTAATATTGAGACTTGAAATGAGCCTGAACATGATGCAAAACACTGATCTTACTAAAACTAGTTGCTCTGTTGTCAGAACAGGTGATCAAAGGTGTTCATGTGTGAACTGTGGCTAAGATGCTGTTAGAAAGGAGCAAAGATATGTATTCACCACTTGATTTCTTGATAAACAAAAGAGAAAAAACAGTACCTCAGTCATTAAACATTTCCTATCGTGTCTTCTAACTGCTGAATTTACTGAAACAAATCTTATTCGTGTAATACTCTCCTAGGGCTCACTGAACTCGGTCTTTATAGGAACACACAATAGTCTGGCATAGTTTTAGTGTTTGTGTGATAAGGCTTTGATTTGAATACTAATACAGAAACTTTAGAAAAATGTTACAACTTCAAGGTCTGAAGTTTGATTTTAATCTAATACCAGCTATGTTAGGTTCAGAAGAGTAATTATTTCTGCAAGTCCTATGTACAGGGTTTATTTTGCTGCATATGTATTTTATTTTTTCTTCCAATATGTTTATTAGAATGCAAATTGGCAAATTTATAACAAACTTTCTTACCAGATCTACAGATCTTCAAACTCAAATCTGTGTCATTGTAACGAACCCTTTCGAGCTCAATGACTTCTTTGCAAGTAGCATTTTGCATTAGTTCTGGAATCAAAGTATTTTGATTTTTATGTGCTGTTCGTAGCTTCTTTGCTTTTCATTATTGTAGCTACAATTTGTAGAATATAATACAGAGTCATCCAAAGAAGATAAAAAGCTGCTCTGAAATTTCCTTAAGCTCCTGTAAGAAGTTGGGCAGATGTTCAAGAAATGCAGAGGGTTCTTTTCCCATGAAAATTTGTCCTTTGGGGAAGAATACATCCACACAAAATTTAAATTTCAGAGCAGACCTTTTGAGCTTGCAAATTGTTGTCTAGCTCGAAGAAAATTCTCATAATTTGTGCTAATCATGGTGGGAGTTTGGGAAGCAAAGGTGAATAAACCTGAAACAAGAGAACAGTGTTTACTTCAATTTTAACAGCTACTGTTAGCAACTTATTTTCTCCTTTATCTATGCACTACTGACTAGGTACATACAGATTTGTACAATTAATCTTTCTTCAATGGCTTTTTGTTTTTTAGAATGCAGGAAGATAAAACCTGCCAGGATGAAAACATTTCTCACTCAGGAGGCAACTCTTACATTAACATTAACATCATCTTGCAATTTAAAAATATGTTGTATTTCCCTAGTCTGAATCTCTATGGAAGTTCAGAGGGAAATAACAGAGCAAATGATGAAAAATCAGGTGATGAGAAAAGATAAACTTAGATTAAAATGTGAAATATGATTTAATACTCATTTACTGTTTTCTCTTAAAGCATTCATTAGCTGGCAAGGAAATACAGAAATTCTTACCAAGAAGCAGACTGTTCATCACCTAGTGGGAGGACTGTAGAAATCATTTGGATTTTACAACTTGGACAGATCTGTAGCAAGAGTTGGGTTTTGTAGGTATTGGTGTAAGAAAATGAATCACCAACATATTATGTGATTAAAAAACAAATGAATGCAGTTATTCTTAAGTGATTCTTTTTATAGTGATGTAGTATTATCTCTGGAATATGATCTGGAATGCTTCAGTTTGTTCATGCAGATCAAGTTTAACTGTGCTCTGTTGTGCATCTTAACTTCCGGTTTTATGGCCGAAAGGAATTTCTGAAGTGAAACTACTTCCTATCATTTTGTGTGAGTTCAAGAGCAAAGGGCAAGGATTAATTTTAAAATAATTACCTTTGTAAATACTTTGTTTTCATGCCAAGAATATTTTCAAAGCACAGGAATGCAGCGTGTGTCTTAGACTTCAGATCACTATGAGTGAAGCTGCTGATTCTCACAGTAAATACAAGCATTTTTGCATAGATACAAAAACCTCTTGTTAAAGTTAGGAGTAGACTTTAGTGACGCTTAAGAATAACGTCCTGCTTCTCTGCCGAACATTGTATTAACCTTTATCTACTGTGGTATAAGTAGAGCATCTGGTACATGCCTTCCAAATAGGGTTTATTTGAAATTCAGTTAAATAATTCTGTGCCCAGCTGTGGTAGAGACCAGGAGGTGAGCTGTGTTCATTTTTATATAGCATCTTTTAAAATAGAGCATTTATAAAGTAGCCTGCCTGGCTTTCCTTTCAGCTTGAATAATAAGCGCGAAAGCATTTAAAACAACCAAAAGTGCCTGGAGCATAGCTTTTCGTCTTCCCATGTAATATGTTCATTTGAAAAAATGAATATACAATAAATATGAAAGAGAAAACCAAAACGTAGAAGACTTATATATTACTTGTATCTGTCTGTGGGTGAATTAAAACATGTTAATCTCTAAAGGAAAAGGAATAGCTGTTTTCTTTGACATAGGATTTTTGCATGTGAATAACCTGGCTTTTTATACCAAAAGGAATTGTTTCAATAAGAAGCTAAATGGTTTCTTCATGTATATAGAGATTTTAAGTGCTGGAAAACTGCACTGGAACATAAATTACTTGTTAGACAGTTCTCTAGCCTTCCTTCTTGCCTCTTCCACCCTAAAAAAAAAAAGCTGAAAAAGCTACTCAGAAATTCCAAGGTAGGATAATTCTTAAACTGACTCGGAGAATGTTCAGCAGATTTCTTGTCTTTGTCTGATTCATGAATTGTGCTGCCTAGTGTTCTAATCGTGCTATCCTGAAAAGGTTTTCAGTTTCTTGCAGTGGCATCATGTAATTATATTGAAGCACATGATGATAGTGGTTAAGCCTTAGGATGCCTTGCAGGGAAGTCATGCAAATAATTATCTGTGCATCAGTGCAGATAAAAAAAAAAAAAAACTACAGTACTGCATGGTGGCTGAGTTTTGCATATTCCAATTAATGATTTTAGATTTGGCTTAAAGTTCTGAAATTGTTTGGAAGTAGGCCATCTCATGCTGAGATAAAGCATCAGGCTATTTTAAATTAGATACTGAGCATGCTCATATCAAGTACCCACTCTTTTAGATCTTACAGTGTGTGCCTCGGTTCCCTGTTAGTAGAGGTGTCACTCAACTGAAGTAGAGGAGAGCACAGCATGCCCTTTTGTCATCTTTCTATCAGTGCGCATATGATTTCTCTTGGAACTGGTAACTTGAGATCTGAGACAAGCCTTGCTGTTAGATCGCCAGTGTTTTTGGTGAGTCGATTTAATCTTTTTTCTTTCTAATGCCTTTAGATAGCTCAGATAAAACTCAGCTTCATACTTGTCTCTATTCTCTGATAATGGTATCTATTTGAAATGTCTCTGCCATGGCTCACTTCAATAAAATCATACTGGTACGTATTCATTAATTTCTTTACTGGAGAAGAATTGCTTTTTTAATAGGAATGCTAGACTCTTTCACTCAGAAGTCCAAAAAATGGACATCTATGTTTTCTGACTCCAGATTAGCTAGCTATTCTAAATATAGCAACAGTTCTTCAGCCATCACTTCTCAGTCATTTTTCATTTTCTTGATGTTCGTGGTAAATTGTTTTAAACCCTAGATTGTTTTGTATATGTAATATTTTACAGGGAGTTTGAGTAGTCTTGCAAAAGAGAATTTTGTTTATGTGAGACAATGTTGAAGGATATTTACAGTACTTATTTTCAACACAAATTCCTAAACGGGGTAATTTAACTGTCGTAATCAGATAGTTTTGCTGATAGACATGCACGTATTTCCTTCTTTAACCAGCTAAGAAGTAGAAAAAGGCGTCTTCTGGTTCTTTGTTATGACTGAGATTTTGCACTTTGGTAGGATATAACAGGAATTTCTGAACAAGTTTATAGTGTTTATGGTAGCTAAAGTGAATGTTTGATGCAGATTAACATGTAATTAACTTTTAATTAACTGTGGGAAGGAAGGATTTATAATTCAAACTATTATCAAAGCTTAGTTCTTGCACGTGATTTAAAATCTTACCTTCCTCCAAAAGCAACTGCAAAATACGACTTTTAAATTCTTTAGTGCAATGCGTGTATCTTCTAGCAAAAAGTCAGTTGACAATCTATTTTTAAAACATGGGGTTGTGAAAAACAGCGAGTGAATTGATAAACTCTGACACCATCCACCCATCCCCTGAAAAAAAGTTGCTTCCTGATTGCACTTATCTCCCAGTGAATAAAGATGATTTAATATCATGATTGAACTTCATGTGTGTTTTAAGGTTTCGGTTGTGACATACTGAAGTTACTTCTTAAAACACAATTCATCAGTGGATTGAGATGAGAGGTTTTAGTAATACATTCCCATATATCTGGGGGTTGAGCGGGTTATTTGTTTTTACAAGCGGATATTCTTTATCCTGTTGTGATTGTGTATGTGTACTTTAAATAGCCTTCTGAATAAAAGATTTAAATAAAAATGGAGAAAAACTGCTTGCCAGTGAATTCATTGAGCCTGACGAAAGAGATTTCTGCTGAACATAACCTCTGTTATGATTCTGATTAACCTGATTCAGAGGAGTAAAATCAATACACCAATAAGCTTCATCATGGCCTTAATAGTCCTGGTTGGGAGGGAGCCAGGGCGGACAGTGGTTTGTATGAATCTTGAGTACTTGAGCGTTAGTTTGCTTGACTGTCTGATACAAGGTTCTCAGGGGAAAATGATCTAAACGGTCATAGCAGTTAAGATTTTTGTTAAAGCCTGAGGATAATGCATTTAATTGAGACCTTGCTGTGGCAAAGGGCTATCATAGTTCATCAGAAAACCTGCACTTTGGCTGCCAAAACAGGATTCTAGTGTGTGGTGCTGAAAAATGATTAAAGAGAGACAGTGAGGGGTAACTGTAAACCCATGTTGTGCAAAATATATTACTGTGCTGACTTGTTATCTTCAAAGCACGTTACTTCTAACACAAAGGTTTTGCTCTTATGACGAGAATATGCTGTTTCCTGGTAGTGGCGTCTTCAGATGCGATGAGCTCTGTGTCTCAGATCAGGAAAGTGCTACAAAGCCATACAGGTTTGCCATAGGACAGTTTTTGGATGAACAGCAAACTTAGAAAACTTAAGGCCTTTTAGGGAGGGAACAGAGATGGGAAAGGTAAAGACTTGCATTAGTGGCCGCAGAGCAGGCAATGGGAATGGTCATGTAAGAGGAACAGAGTTATAAAAGGTAAACACGTGCAAAATAGCATTTAGCTATTTTGGCAGTATTCTGTTATTGCTGTGAGCGTGCGAAAACTTGAGATTTCTGCCTTGGATTGCTAAAGAAGTTTAAAATTGGTATGATTCTACTGAGGTAGCCCTTTGAAATAACTACAAATAAAAGTATAAAAAGTTGTATTTTACAGGTTTCATAAGGGAATAATTGTTAGTGTAAAGGAAAACGGGTAGTTGCAAGTGTTAAACATCTCCGTTATTTTTATAACCTTCATCTTGTCTATTTTACTTTTCAGAATAATGTTTATCCTTTCCTTTGAATCAACTGATGACTCTGGTTACTTTTCTGAAAAGGAGTTCTTAAATGATAGTTCAGAGGTTTACCGAAGTTTTACAGGCAAGATACTGTCTAATTCTGCAGTGCTACTCTTGCATATACCCATTTAACTTAGCGTTAACTGTTCACTTTTGGTCATGGGTAGCATGCAGAAAAATTTGTCTTGTATTTATGATCTTAACAGTGATTGTGCCCAACATAGGTGAATTTGAGATCTCGGAGAACCTGACACCCGTATGTTAACGTTTTGTGTTGCTGTAATTTTACTCTGTGTTAGTTTTGTTAATTTATGTATCTCTCTGTGTGTATATATATGTTTATATGCACACACAGAGTATGCAGAGCAGGAGACTGAATATGTGGAAGGGCTGCTGGTTGTACAAGTTTACTCAGAATGCACTTAAATGGCACTGAATTGAGAAGTAAAATTAACAAAATTGGTTTTATTCTATTTCAAAAAATGTTATGACTCAGCCATTTTACACATGCCAGTCATCAGTAGAATTTTATTGTGGATCAATGTAATTGTAACTTGCAATAAAATACCAGAGTGTAAGCTTTAAGTTTTTATGACTCCACTATGTAGACCTACCTTTCAGATTTCAGAAACTGTGCACCTCTGGAAAGATCTTTGAGGAGCCCATTCATGTGGCTGGCAATACAAGGCATGTAATTCACTCTGTTCAGGTTTGGTCTTTTTTAAATGGATGGAAAAAATTACTGTGTTTTCCACATGAACAAAAAGTTACTGACTTGTGTGGCAATTTTTCAATAGGAGAGCAGTCTACCCTTAAGAGTGTGGTGATGACAGTGAAGGCTCAGTCTTCTTCCGTTCCCATTGTCTTCTAAATGAAATATTTTACTACTGCTGACAATTGCACATATTCAGTTCATGTGCCAGATGGAGAGCCTGTGAGAATTTTAGACTGAAGATTGTGTCTAAAAACCTTGTCAGCATTCTGCATCAGACCTTGACCCATTTTAGACAGTATGCTACAATCTGATACTTTGAAGGGAATAATGCTATTTTTTTAGTTTCCCTTCTTATAAAATGGAGGAAGGAGTGGAACTATGTTCTACAAGCGTGATATAAATTTACTTTTCCAAATTATAAAGAAACTTCACATCAGTACTCATTTAAAATAGTTGGCTGTAATGTTGGCATTGGGTCTGAGATTTTATGGAAAAATAGAGAAGTCATTATTAGTTCTTTATATGTATAAGCTGAGAAACAGATTTATTAAAGTGAAAATCTAAAAAAGAACTTACATTGTTTTATTTTGAAAAAATCTTCCGCTTGGTTGTACCAAGAGAGTGGGAGTGGTAAGGTGTTGGCCAAGTTCTTGCTGAGTGATCTGAGAAGTGTCTCTACTTCTTCAGTACGGTGAGGTTTAAAGTGGGTATTAAATACAGTCCTGTGAATTTTGGCATATTTTAGCCATGAATGTATTAGATCATTGCAATTCTATGATGAATAGGTATTCAGTGAGAATGTCTATCAATAAAAATTTAGAAAATGGTTTTGTATAAAGTGAATGTTGGGAGCTTTCCTAAAAGTCAACCAAGAGTAAAACATGTCCTTTTGTGTTCAGAATTTCCAGCCCTGCAAAAAAACACAGGGAAGAGAAAATGGGAAAAACAAAAAGGAATAAAATACAGGAATGTTTCTCAAAACAGTATGTAAGTTTTAATTTTTTCCATGTGTTTTCAGCACAGTACAACATCACTTGCCTCGACATATATATACATGCATCCGTATTTTTTAAGAGAGTCTGGAATACTATTTTATACTCCAGAGAACGTCAGTATTTTTAGGATATTCATTCTTATGCACCCTTCAGTACAGGAGGCAATACCTTAGTATTTAAACATTTCAGTGGCTTTAAGAAAACTTGGAATTGCATTGGGCGTTCTTAAAAGTAATCTGAATTTAATGGTGGTATGTGCCATACAGTGACTTTTTTGTTTCTAAGCCAGTCACAAATTCATGCTCTTCCAAAGCATGACCATTGAGAAGAAAGGATGAAAAGTTAATCTTTATGTACTCCAGGCCATTTGGAGGGGCGTGTATGCAATTCATATCTTGTGATACATTCTTGTCTAAAAAACTCAAACACCAAAATGTTTCCATGTTCTATAGTTTTCCATGTATACAGTAATGATTAATTTCATCAGCATTTTAGTATTGAAAGTTTTTATTCAAAAATCTATCTGTCTGTATTAATATTTGAGACACTCCCTTTGCATCTTTTGCCTTTATATGTATATGTGCAGGGTTTTTGCAGCCAACCATATTGGTGGATAATCTGTCATTTACATGAAAATTAACATATGGGCAATTAAATAGAGACTTTTTAATCAGTAAAAACATGATGTTTGGTGATAAAACTAAGTAACACTTTTAATGGAATGACCTTCAAGGTTTTTAATAAACCAATATTTGCTATGGAGTGTTTTTACAGAGTGGGTTGGGTTTTGGTTTTTGGGGGGTTTTTTGGCTATGTGACCCATGATTAAGTTAAAAGCAAAAAAGCAAAATGGCAGTATTGTGCTATTTCAAAATTGTGCCAGTTCTTTCTGACAACATGTGTTCAACATATGATAGAGGTTTTTGAGGGAAAATTGTTCTGTGAATGAAGAAATGTAAAAAGGTTTTCAGAACTGTCATTATAATAACAAGAGTTCAGTATGATTTTTGAACAGTTTTACTAAATAGAAATTTGTCTGATATAAGACATTTTATCTTACTGGGGAAATCTAAAGTAGACTTTTTCTCTGGATTTAATTGTTCTGAGAAGTAGTATTAAATTTATTTATTTATTTTTTTCCTCCTGGAGAAATTAGCCTGAGACATCAAGGTTGTCACATCCTAGCACAGAAAAAAAGGCCATGACTTAAACAATGCCATTTTCTGTAATGCCATCTGTTTCATCCCACACTTCCCAGTATATTTGTTTTCTCTATGAGCAAAGAAAAGACAGATATCTTCAGTAGTCCTCGTGTGGAGGCTGTCAAAATAGTACTTTAGTGCTGCCTTTGGAAGTATCTCATAGTACCGTGTGGTTCTTACCATAATGTGTTTCCTCCAGAGGCAGCTTCAGTTACCTGTCTGGCAAAGTGTGGCTGCTGCTCAGCAAATCAC
>JAVSBS010003176.1:0-10630 GCA_033124195.1 Coracias cyanogaster
AGAGCAGATAAAACGCCACTTTCACTGACTTCAGGCGTTCTTCTGGCTCAGGACTAGGCCATTAATAGTCATTAACACTCTTTCAAATGTATTGCCAGAGTGGTAATGAAATCAACACCTTCTCATTCACCTTACTACACAGCACTGAAGTAGAGGTTCCTGTGATTTGCTAATGCCCAAGTTACTAAAACACCAGCAGCTTTTTTTCCCAGTGCATGTTTAGTGTGGGCAGATAAAGCCAAGCCATGGCAAGCAGCATAAGTGAGGACGATTCTTCATTTACATTTTATTTCCTTACTGCAATTTGAAGAAGAGTATAGAACACGCTGCTTTGTGTGATAAAGAGAAAACTGTGCAAGGGCCTGGCAGCTGAAGTTTTGAAACAACTCTTTAAAAAAAAACCAACCCAAGACCAACCCCACAACCCAATTTTTTCTGGATCCCATCCACAGCCCTCCAATCAACCTTATATGTTGTGGGCTATGCATCATATATGGTAAAAATATCTAGCTCTGCTTTCCTCACTGGTGTTCCCAGACAGCTGGAGGCTGGATAATAGTATGCCATTAAATACAATAATAACTCTCAGCGGTGCCAACATAGAGCCACTTCTTCTAAAGAAGAAAAATTAGAGTGCTTAAGTGTTTTAAAACATTTATCTTTTGGATGGAGAAAGAAATGATCCCTTTTAAGTAGCACTAACTGTCATGTTCTCCAACCAGAATAAACAGCCAAGATCTTCTGGCACAGGAGGCTGAAAGTAAATATGATCTTCGGTGTAATAAAATTAACAAGTTAAAAACTTACTCTGCTCTTATTTCTAACAGATTAGCAGCATCTCCAGCTATAGATGGCAGAGTGTGATTAAGCAATTAAAACCTCCTATTGATAGAAATGCATTAGTAGAACTGAAGACAGAGATCCTATATCTAGAGTAGAGTTTCTTCTTAAAGTCTGTTCTTCTACCTTTTATGTATTGTATTTTTCATGGAACCATGTTTACGCTGCATAAGCAAGGGCAAATTTATCTGTTACATGTGCAATGGCTGAGGAGAATCAGCCAGTGCCATTGCAGGATGCTTTCCTGAACACCCCACAGCTATATCAAAGCATATTTAACAATCTAAACCACCACATGCTTTAAAAAAGCACACTGAAAAATCACCACCTTCCCCATGGATTTGTTTTCTATCAGAAAAAGCAGTTGGATTCAATGATAACCACTTAGATTTCTACTAAATCCAGGAAAGCAGAAATTACTTACTTCCCAAATTAATGGGTCACCTATTGCTCTGCAGGCTCTGTCAGAAAGCTCTGTTCCTAAAGAACATATCTATGTGTTTACTGAGAGACACTTGAGTCTTCTAGGGTATGAAGGGAATTACCCCTCTGATTTCTCAGCCGTTGGAGCTACCAGTCAGTTTTTCACTCAAATTGCGTGTGCTGTCCACTGAGTGTGAAAAATGTGCTGTGACCTAGAAAGATCTTCTCTTCTTGTGCCCAGAGCCTTGATTATATTTCAGGTTTGGGGCCCTCACTATAAGAAGGACATTGAGGGGATGGAACATGTCCAAAGGGTGGCAACAAAGCCGGGAAAGAGTCTAGAGCACAAGTCCAGTGAGGAGCAGCTGAGGGAACTGGGATTGTTGAGCCTGGTGAAAGGAGGCTCAGAGGAGACCTTCTTGCTCTCTACAACTCCCTGAAAGGAGGTTGGAGCAAGGTGAGGGTTGGTCTTTTCTCCCAAGGAGCAAGTGATGAGACAACAGGAAATGGCTTCAGATTGTGCCAGGAAAGGCTTAGGTTGGATATTAGGAACAATTTATTCCCTGAAAGGGTTGTCAAGGCCTGTCCCAGGCTGCCCTGGGCAGTGGTGGAGTCCCCATCCCTGGAGAAGTTTCAAAGTCGTGGAGATGTGGTGCTGAGGGACATGGTTTAGTGGTGACCTGGCTATATTGGATTACCGTCCAGACCTGGTGATCTTGAAAGTCTTTTCCAACCTAAATGATTCTATGATTACCTCTTCAGCTGTTGGTGGGGGAGCCTAGGCCAGAATATCATGAGTTGCAAGTGACGGGATTTTTGAGTGGGCATTAGAAGTGCTGTGTTTGTTATTTATGACTTAATAACACTATTCTTATAAATGATGTATGGATGGATGACTGGTTGCTTAGCAGAAACATGGTCCAGAAGCCAGACCTGCAAACAGGGCAAAGTTACAAAGAGTAGTTCTATTTCTGTGGCTAAAGCAACGTGCTTTTCAGAGAACTCAGCTGCAGAGTACCTCTGCAAACAGTGTATTTCTCCATTTTGTGAGATGTTGAAATTCCCCAGTGGTCCAGCTTCTCTCTGCATAGAACAAGCACAGTCATTGTGTGGTCCACACATAAGCTCAAACTTACCTGAGTATAAATCAAGACCTACATTTTTGTTTGGTTTTCTCATACAATTACTATTCTTCTGTCAGTTATCTCAGTTAATATTTTGCAGTTTCATTTTCTATGTAGGAATTTTGTATCAGGCAACGTATTATTTGTTCTCTAGAAGGCTTAGCCAAAAGTCTTAGTGAAGTAAAGAAACAGTCGAGAAAAAATCCACAAGGAAAACAAATTACTTCCCTATTTTATTCTTTACACTCTCATTTATCATTTCTAGAGGTAGGTTCATTGACATATTTCTAGAAATCTGCCTTCTTAAAAGCGATATTGTTCTGTTCCTGCCCTTGTAAGGCTTTTCACAGTGTGCTTTAGTATGACTAAGCTAACAAATATACAAAAATCTTTTTCTTTCTCTCAGGTTCTTAGAAGCAATTTTCAGGCCAACTTATTTTTTAGAAAACATAGATATTATGAATCTGAATCACTTGAGACAACTCTCAGATGCTCATTGGCAAACATCACAATACAGACATGTGGTATAACTTTGATAACTGCTGCTCAATATACCCAGGTACGACCAGTAAGATGACTTGTGGTTAGTGATAAAGGGATGGTCTCCCTCTTGAATTTTGATACATTGGTATTTTCATTAGTAGATGGCTTTATATAAATAGCATTATCAATGGATGGGGCATGAATAATAAAGATCTATTATTATGGGCAGGATTTAGAAACTTGCAGCCATGACTTAGACAAGTCACCCCAAAGTTGGATAGGACTTCTGCTGTTTATTCAAGCATCGGGTTTAAATGCAGATATTATTTCTAACAGGGCAAGATTTTTCTTGATGAAAGGAAATGTGATTTTCCAGCTGGGACTGGATATGTTTGCTAACTACTGCATGTCTTCTCCTGGTGAGACAGGCCCAGTTCCAGGACTATCTCTGCAGACAACATTCCTATTGCGTCTGTCTGTAGGGGCTAAACCTTTCACAGAGAAAATTGCCATTCAAACAAATGCTTGTTTGTTTGTGGAAATTCAGTCACGTGTGTGTGCAATTGATAGTTCTAGCTGTGTATGCAGAGAGAAAAAGTTGTACACAAGGAAAGGCTGGAGTTTAAAAATCAACCATTAGGCTTTATCTATAATAACAGATAAAATTTCACCTTTATATTGTAAGGAAATAAGCCATATTTGGAGTGTGTATCTGCGTGTAAGGCACTCTTTCCATTCCTCCTGGCAAATTTTGGGTTCATTGGCCAATTTCTAAACAGTTTCAAAAGACATCAGAGTCATAGACATTTAGTTCTGTATGTATGGCTGTTGGCTAAGGTGGTTCTGCTGCAATTCTCACTGAGGAAAGAGGCGTCGGCACAACCTTATTCATCCTTTCAAGATACATCACTTCAGGGGAATATCTCCTCAGGAGAGAGACTGAAAGAACAGCTCAGTGGGAGGGAAAACTTAGGCCTTTTGTTACATCTTTTTAAATACCAGAAAAGTCACTTGGAGATCCAAAACCAGTGGGAAAACTAGCTTTTATGTTCTGGAGTTTGTGATATTGCTCATTACAGTGTTGCTCAGCCTGTTGGTCTGCTTAGGAATACAGAAACCCTGGGAGGATGGGATGCACAGAGGAGCAACGTGTGGGAGCCCTGGTTGGAGCAGGGATGTTGGTGGTTCTTTCCCACCATGACCACAGTCTTCTCAGGTGTCAGCATACACAAATAAAAGGAGACCTGCAATTCCTTATATCAAAGAAATTATCCCAAATATACATATGATTTTTGATGGAAGTGGTTGTGCTGTAAGGGAATTCAATAATTTATTTTTAACAGACCAAAATTCCTTTCGAGGAAAGAATTTCTCAAACCCCAAAACATTTATCTCCAGCTGGCACCTGCTTTTCTTTGCAGATAAGTTCTCTGGTTTCTTCTGCCTTTATTTGTCCCCCAGTTCAAGCTCCCAAGGAGGGAAACTAGACTTGCTAATGGTCCCTGAACTGCAACACACATTTACATATTCACAGTTTTTCAGGGACAGCTATAAGCATCCCTTCGTTCGTCATGAGAATATTTAAGCAAGTATGTCTCAGACCTGTTTGTTACTCAGCTACCTCTGAGTTGCCATTGGAAAGGACTGTGACCATAACTAATTGAAGGCACTGATGCTACCATGGCTTTGTATCTGTTTCCTCATCCTGTCCCTCTGAAGCTCTCGGTTGATTGGCGGTGCCATCCAGTGACTTGGGAGTGCTGCACCCAGCCAAAGCTGCTTTCTAAGAGACCTGCCTCTGTAAAAGTCACTAAAATGACTAAAGGCACTGAAGTGGCAGCACTTCAGAAAAGGACCTGGGGGTGTGGGTTGATAGCTGGCTGAATGTGAGCCAGCTTGTGTCCAAGTTGCCAAGGCCACCAGCATCCTGGCTCGGATCAGCACTAGTGTGGCTGGCAGGAGTAGGGCAGGGATCATTCCCCTGGACTCAGCACTGGGGATGCTGCACCTCAAATCCTGGGTTCAGTTCTGGCCCCTCACTCCACGAAGGACATTCAGGGATTGAAGTGTGTCCAGAGAAGTGCAGTGAAGCTGGTGAGAAGTCTGGAGCACAAGTCTTGTGAGGAGCGGCTGAGGGACCTGGGGTTGTTGAGCCTGGAGAAAAGGAAGCTCGGGGGAGACCTTGCTCTCCACAGCTACCTGAAAGGAGGTTGTAGCCAGGTGGAGGTTGGTCTCTTCTCCCAAGGAACAAGATAGAGGACAAGAGGAGACAGCCTTAAGTTGTGCCAAGGGAGGTTTAGGTTGGATATTAGTAAGAACTTCTTCCCTGAAAGGGTTGTGAAGGCCTGTCCCAGGCTGCCCAGGGCAGTGGTGGAGTCCCTATCCCTGGAGGGGTTTCAAAGCCATGTAGATGTGGTGTTGAGGGACATGGTCTAGTGGTGACCTGGCAGTGCTGGGTTACCGGTCAGACTCCACAATCTTAAAGGTCTTTTCCGTCCTAAATGTTTCTATGAAATTACAGTGTTTAGACAGCCATTCAGTCCTCAGGGAGAGCAAAAGTTATGCTTTTTAACATGGGATATTGCTGCTGACCTCTAAGTCTGGGCCACAGACTTCTATCTCCTGTGGGAAGTGGCTGTGTGGCCACAGCTACAGAAGATAAGCTCTTTCTACTTCACAAGGTTCCAACAGCAACCCCTCTGAGTTGCTTCCAGCTCCATTAACCACTGTAGGGGCACTTGCTGTTTTAGTAATAGGGCCTAACGGGAAGTAGCAAATCAAACTTTTAGTGATCCTTCGCTGTTGTTTTTAAACTGCGGCCGAGGACGGTTGAGGTGAGGTCAGAGCAACAGCCTCCTCTGATGGGAAGTTTTTGGAGAGGCAACATGGAGAATAAGCAAATATCAGTCTAAACCTCACCAGTCATTAGTTGGTGACTGAAGGAGCTGAAACACCCTGAAGACTTTTGGAACCACATTGTAAAGAAAATAATGACTGTGCTATGAAAATAAAGAGAATGTTCCAGTGCTTGCACATTTCTGGCACATTTTCATTCAGATGCAGAAGGAAAACAATTCTGCCTACCCTGAACTTCCTGAAGAAACCTCTGCTTCTCAGCACCTCCTGGGAACTCACATCTCAAGGAGCTAAAGAGTACTCAGCATAAAAAGATTCAAATATCTCCCGGCATGATTAAGTGAGATACTGCATCCAGGGGAGGAAATACGCCTCTTGGCCATTTCTCCTAGACTACAAGTGCCTTGCACCTCCTCTTTGGCCCACTGAGTGTGTCTTTAATGTTAACACCTATGGGGCATCAGCATAATTTTTAACAAGGTATCAGATCAGAGCAGTGCTAGAAAATCTACCTTGGAGACCTATGTCTGGGTCAATATAACTCTGAGCTCCTCTGAGTGAACCCTCTGGGGGTGGAAGACAAAATGTCTTTGTTTTACTCTTTATGGAGAAAGCCCTCGGCAGACTGAATCCATCATTTTAGGACTAGCTCTGGGTTGTGAACTCCCCTTCACCAATTGTTTTCCTCAGTTCACACGAATTAAGTCTAGGCCTGTGTAGTTCTAAGGCTAGAATTTTTATTCTACAGTTTTTACTGAGAACGTTACAGTGCATTTGATGTATCTGGCTGAATTAATCATTTTCAGATTTAGAGAAGTCTGTTTTGAAAGACCAGGGAAATAGTATGTCCAATATGAGATAGTTGTTGTTTAATTGAGGTCTGGCTTGTTGCTACAACCAGAGGAAAATTGTGTTGCCAGGGTCTTGCTGATATCGATACTTTGGACAGCATGAAAGGATCAGGGCTGCGAGCCTGAATCATCATTATTGTGGCAAGAGGGGCTTAACTTTCATGAATTTAATTGTATTATCTTTTTCCTCACCGATATTCAGGAGATTTTAGTAGCCAGGCCATCACCTCCCTGCTCCCACTTGAATACAGAAGTGATAAAACTACAGGTTGAACTTAAAGCACTACAACTATAAGTTTGAGTGTAAAATTTGCAGGCTGGAAATAAAAGGATAGAACTGATGAGGGTCTAATCAGAAAAGTCTTACCTGCCTTTACGTGATCCATCCATATACTCCAAACACATTTGGATTATTTTTTTGGGAGGGGGGAGGGTTGTTTGTTGGGTTTATTTTAGTTTAAATATTCAGGAAATAATATTCCTCCATGTGGTTTTATTCGTGAGCAGCTTCTCCTTTGGTGTCTGATTTTCAAACTATACTGGGCAGATTTTCTTAAACTCACAGGTTGCTTAGTATTGCCTGATAGGAGGGGTGTAACTCCCACAGATGAGTTTGCAAGTGGGAATCCTCACATCAGTCACTGAGATTACTCCTTAAAATAGCCTTTTCCAGAAAAACATTACTGACTCCAAATTTGTCCATTGGAATATTTCCCAGAAAGTTAACAATATATGTCCAGAAACATAAATGAAACACAGTGTGTTTGATCGGGTGTTTCCAGGAAAGATTTACAATAGCTGCTCTCCACTCTGTGTGGTGGTCTAATGTTTCACACGATGGTGTTGCTTTGGGGAAGACAATAAAGCCAAGGCTCTTCATAAAGCCTTAACATAGTGCTTACCCATGGGCACAGCCTTCAGTTCTGGTACATAGATTGTTTAAGCCAAAACTCACAGAAAATGACCCCAAATTCCTTTCCCTGTGGTGTGACTACCCTGAACTGAGAACCACTCTGGACCAGGCATTGTTGAGACTGTGAAGTCTCCTCCCAAAGAATCACAGAATTTCAGCCTGCTGTAACCATTTCAGGATAGACACTCACATAAATGGAGTAATCTGTTTTGGTATTAGAAATTTAAAACCTACTCTTTTCAACATGGAAAAGTTGCAAGGTTTTTGAACTCTTGTGAACAACAGGAAGCTTCTTGATGTAGGTCAGGGCTACAGTTTTGGGCAGATGTCTCAATAATGGAAGTTCTGTCTGTAAAAAAAAAAAAGAAAAAGGGTGAGAAACTAAAGAATCATATCTCTAAAGTATTGTCAATTGTGCAATTGGATGGGCTGTACTGAAGAGGATGAAGAGAAGTTAAGATGCTTGATTTTACTATTTTACTATTACATGTTATTTTCCATGAAAATAGTAAATAAAAAGATAATGGGAAACTCTGCCAGCTGAATATCTAGAAAATGTTTGCAGTCAGTCTTTTGTTTCCCAGGCCTTGATTCTGTAAAATCCCATTTCCATATTTGTTTAAACATTAATACGTTAAAACAAGGTGTACTAGTCCATTCAAGGATCTCACAAGTAGCACGGATTCCTCTTCCCATTAAAAGGCATCCAGCTGGAATAAAAATGCCCCACTGCTTGCCAAATCAACAACTCAAAGAGATAAAATTGTAACCAAATACTTCCACAGGCACAATGAAACTGTCGTGAAATGCTCCCTGCTCATGGCAAGTTGGATCAAAATTACTTAGGTCTTAGTAGTCAATGTTAAATTTTCTTCTTCCAAGACTGTTTTTTCACTCCTTGCTTCCTTCTCTTGCAGGTTTGTCTAATGGGTTCCTCTGTTTGGGTACATCATATAAAATCACACACTTCCTTAATAAGGAGTTACTTTCATGCTACCAAGAGATTGGACTTGACATTAGGGCAACCAGTCATCAAACGCTAACCCATGGCAATTTGATTTATGGATCCTATAGGCTGTAATCAACTTGTTGCACATGGTAGCACTGGAATGCTGCCCCTTTTTAGAAGTAATAACTTCACCCATGGAAAGTCATTATGTCTATGGCAGCTCAGACGTAGAAACTGGGAGGTCAAAGATTAGTGAAAAGACACCTTCAGAAAAGGTCTCTGCTTTTTCTTTCCCTTGAAAATGTTTTTGAAAGCCCATAAAACTATGTGGCTTTTGCCAAATGACCTGTGAAATAACCGTCCACAGCTGTGGTTGGAAGAAAAATTACGTACCACTGCTGGCACTCGCATTGATCTAATGAGATATTTTTAATGTGAAATCACCAAGCCTTTGAAAAGATGAACCCATGCATCCTGAAAAAGCATGGCAAACATTTTTGGAGGAACAAAGGATCACTGCCACCAGGAGCAGCGACTATTGAAAATAAGGAATATAGAATGGATTTCTGGGAATGTACCTGAATTTTCAGATGATCTGCTTTGGAGATCACTCTGGCATAGCAACAGAAAGTCACATGCACAGTATAGAAAGTCTCTTGCTGGAAGAAACTCTGTATAGAAACTCTGATCCAACTTAGTCTGTGGAGAGGACCAAATTATAGTTTAAATTGTGGCTTGGTAGATTCTGATGTATATTTAGGACTCTCTTTATACATCAGAAGCTCAAGATGTGAATGACAGGTTTATACAAAGAGCAAAGCTGAATTGTGGAGGCTCTTTACTTACTAAACTGTATAATATATCTTTTTTGCTTGTTCATTGTGCCAGAACTACGAGTGAGAGACTGTAACCCTTGAGAGGAGAGCTGATATGTTTTATGCTCTTTCCTCCTTTTTCTTTCTCTGTGTTTTTCCATTGTCTTTTGATCTCTCCTCTTTGCAGCCTTCCCAATCAGCAGTTGAAGTGCTGGGGCCTGAGTTGTGGGCCCCAAGTTGGAGGGGACCTGTGGATGAGTCACAACCTAGCAGAATGTTTTGTTTTTCTTATTGGCTTCATGTTGCAGAGGCAGAACCTGGCCCACTCGTGTCTCTGTGGCTCTGCCCTCACCCAGGTGTTTGCATCTTACTGAGCTCTCTCAGTGGTGTCCTCCCACGTGAAGGGCCACAGAGGAGCCATCTCTGTCTGTTGTGCCCAGCAGGTGATGCTGGCACCACAGTGGGCAGTGGAGGAGCTGGGCCCACAGGAACCGATGGCAGGAGTGTCTGAAGGAAGACTTGTGAGGCGCTGTTGCTGAGTTCAGTGCTGGCCTGTGTGACCAGGCAACTGATGGCAGCATAAAATGATGATGGCTGAACCAGCACAACAGCAGTAACGTGTTACAGGCTTCATGGTTGTTTCTTTGAGGAAACCAATGCCATCATCTGACAGTGATCAGCTACATCAATGACAAAGGTGAATGTTTGACAGCTTGTTCATGTTACCAGCTTGACTACGTGAGCAGAAAAATGGAGGAATCTCAGTTGATCTGTTGGCCTTAGCATATTTTCTGTTTGCCTCAGGAAAGCTACATTCATGAACATCTTTTGTTCTATTACAACTCTTCTGATAGATTCTACAGTGCATTAAATGTGCCTTGCGTGTCACACATGGTTCTACTTATTAATCTTATTAATAGAAGAGAGCGGAAAACAAGCCTGGTGTACACCACCAACGCAGATGACCACCCTCAGATGAATTCACAGCCAGGCTGTTATCAAGTACCTCACAAGTGTTTGCTCCTACACTGCATGCCTCGGACTTGCCAGCAGCGATCGAAAGATGCCTTTTTGATTTACAGGTTTCAAACTGGAGACTGGCAGCAAATGTTTTCCTATATGTGTGATTTACTTGGGAGCTGCCTTTCTACTGATTTCTTTTTTGCCAGTGCATTTACCAGCTGGCAGAGTATCTACCGGCTCGCTGTTTGAGAGGTGATAATGAATGCGTGATAGAATCATAGAGTGGTTTGGGTTGGAAGGGACCGTTCAAGGTCATCTAGTCCAACCCCCCTGCAAGGATCAGGGACATCTGCAACTAGAGCAGGTTGCTCAGAGCCCCGGCCAACCTCACCTGCAATGGTGCCAGGGATGGG
>JAVSBS010003176.1:14517-28009 GCA_033124195.1 Coracias cyanogaster
GAGGTTGGCCGGGGCTCTGAGCAACCTGCTCTAGTTGCAGATGTCCCTGCTCAGTGCAGGGGGTTGGACTAGATGACTTTTAGAGGTCCCTTCCAAAGCAGAACATTCAGTGATTATCTTCCATGCTCCATCTGCCTCTGTGTCAGAAGAAAATCTTCTGTTTTCCTCAGACTGTTTCTGCAAGAGGGCATGGGGGAATGCAGAGGAGTATTTGTTAGTTGACCCCTTGTAGAGGTGTTCCCATGAGTGGGTAGCCAGTGCATAATCTGTGTGAAGGTGCAACATTACTGACTGGTCACATCCCAATCTGAAAATAATTTCTGTTACAATTATTGTTGATGCTTCTTTAAGAATATTGCTCCTGTTGAGAGACTTAACAGACTACAGGAAAGTTTCATTTTTCTTTGTGCTCTGCTTGTATTGAGAGCGGCCTCTCAACTCTGCAATGGGTGTTGGCACAGACACATGGAACATCTTCCTTTCCCTTGACAGAGAGAGTCGTAGTTGGGGCCACATGAGAAGGGAAGATTGATGAAGAAATGTGTGCAGCATAGGGTTGTTCTGTCATCACACTGCGAGCCACTGTGTGGCATGGTAGCCTTTCTCACACTTTGGGATTTGATACTCAACATGACTTTGCTGGTCAGGCTCTTGTGCTTCCCATGGTGTCACAGCCTCCATTGGGCATCCATCTGCTTGAGCATGGGGTCCTCAACAGGCTGTGGGTGGACATCTGCTCCACTGTGGGTCTCCATGGGCTGCAGGGGTACAACCTGCCTCACCATGGTCTTCACCATGGGCTGCAGGGGAATCTCTGCTTTGACGCCTGGAACACCTCCTCCCCCTCCTTCTTCACTGACCTTGGGGTCTGCAGAATAGTTTCTTTCACATACTCTCAGTCCTCCTTCCAGCTGCTGTTGTGCAACAACTTTTTTCCCTTCTTAAATATGTTCTCCTAGAGGTGCTACCACTGTTACCGATGGGCTTGGCTTTGACCAGCAGCAGGTCCGACTTGGAGCCGGCTGCACTGGCTCCATCAGACACAGGGGAAGCTTCTGGTAGCTTCTTACAGAAGCCACCCCTGTAAGCCCCCTCGATTTCAAAACCCTATCACACAAGCCCAATACAGTTGGCATGCACACGGCAGTTTTTCTAGATACCTCACCAAGTAGCTTTCAGAGAACTGTGTGGAAGTGGAGTCTATGCTGATATCATTGTCAAAGGTGGGTCTGACCCTCAGGACTATGGGGTCCATTCCCACCAGGATGTTATAGTCCTCAGTAAAATCCTTCTGAGCCTTGTTTCCTTCCTGTGCCAGGCATACTGGGACCTAGCTTGGCACCACCACCACCTGTGCCTGCTGGCTGTGGGATCCCCACCAGCTGAAAAGCTTTTGAGCCACCTCACTTTTTTTTCTGGGCTCCCCCATCCAGGAGTTTCAGGTAGCTGTAGGACTGGCTTCTGTATCTTCTCTTGAATGGTCTCTAAAGGCAGTGGGGTTTATGTGGATACACCTAAAATTGATCCTCAGTGATCAAAACAGGTATTATTGCTTGTGCCCCATTTCCCAAGTGAGATGAAGGTCATGTGTTGGCTTTAAAATAAAGGTTTTTCAGATGGGGTCAAAATATGATGTGGGATGTCAGATTTGTTTATTTTTCTCCAATAAAACAATATGTTGGTTTTTTTTTTCCTTTTAATCTAGAAAAGCCATCCATAATGAGTTGCAAGATTGTGCTCTGTGCCTTGAGAAAACAAGACAGCCTTTTAAAGAGGGAGTCACTGAAAAGCACTTGGGTTCACTCTATGGAAACAGTCAGACTGATTCTCTGTTAATTGGTATAAATGATAGAGGAACCAGCCTCTTTCCTGAGCCTCGTATTTCCAAATATATCCTGGAGCCAAATCGAGACACTGCACAATGGGTGTTTAAACACACTTGTCCCCATCCCTCCGCCCTTGCTAGAAGCAACGTCTGGAATACAGGTTGTAAATCAGGTCCTGCAGTGATTGATCCATGTGCCAGCAAGTGAAGCGTAAAAATAGCAGTATGGTTGAAAGGACATAAAAAAAAGGGAAAACAGACCATTATTATTTCTGAGCTCAAGGGAAAGAGCAGTTCAGTCTGACATGCTGGCCAAGTCTGAAGAGCCCCGGCCTTGTCTAAAAAGCACAGACAACTGCTTTGGTCCTTCTTCCATAGCTCTGTGCCCCCTGTAAACAAGGAGCTGGCCTCATTTTCTGGCCTGTGAACCTGGCACCTGGAGGTCTGATTCCTTTCAGGAACTTCTCTCAAACCTCTTTGTGTGCTCTGAATCCACTCCCATGTTTCTCCAGCTGTGAATTAACAGGTTGGCAAGGCACGTCACATCTCTGATGCCTTTGTAAAAGCTGCTGACGTGCCAGGCATATGTTTGAAGCACTTTTTGCTCCTTATCTATTGCTGGGGAGGGGGATATTTCTGTGGATTGCATAGAATTACTAGAAGTAGAAAACTCATAGCTTAGCTATTCTAACAGCTTAACTAGGAGTCAGAAGGTTCTGTCCTGTTAATGTTTAAATAATAAGAACTGCTGCTCAACCAGGAGAGAGCTACAGTAGGATAGCAATATTTTTGTTAAAATAAAGACAGGAAGGGAAAAACCTACTGCTTATATTTACATATTTACCTACCATTATGTTATTACAAAGGAGCATCGTGTAGAACCAAAACAAGAAGACTCTTCAGACTCAAACTGTCTTTAGATATTTTCCATATACATAATATAATCTTCTGGTATGGATGGGCAAACATAGCAATGAAATAATTCGGTAACCCTTACTGTCTGCCTTGAGCGTGGCTGCTTCTTTCCCTAGAGACAGTTTCACTGCACATGTGTGGATGCACACACATACATATAGGGTCTATTTTATTTATATGTATATAAACTATTAGGTATGGGGGGATGTGTTGTCACAGGATTTAGTCTTTACTTCAGTGGCTCTGGTGCCATTAAGTTTGCCTTTAGAAGGATGAAAAATACTTTTGTTTCTTTGTATGTGTCCTGGTTTTGCTAGGACAGAATCCTGGGCCAGCCATGGTCTGTAGACCACCTGGAGTCATCCAGGACAGCTGGCTCAGGTTGGCTCCAGGTGTATCCCATCCCATGAATGCCATGCTCAGTATAAAGGGGGAAGTTTAGTGAGGAGCAGACCTCCTGCTTGAGTTCCTCCTGATCATGCTGCTCATCCTGCTCCTGAGGATGCTTTCCAACATTTGCTAGGTTGAGTATAACTTTGCTTACTTTATATTGGCATTTGTATTAGTTTTGCTATTCTGTTAATTCCATTTTCATTTCAACCTGTGGGCCTCCTCTCCTTTTTCTGATGCCTCTTCTCAGCTGGGGATGGGTCACTGAGTACTAGAGCAACTGATGTAGTTTAGCCCTGGATATGGGTTAAATGTAGATGGTATGGCACAGTCCTTATTTAATTGTAGACATCAGCAGGCTTTCTGATCTACCTCTTCCTTTATGCTGCTTCAGAAGCTCAGAAAGATTCTGTTGATTATTGAAAAAATAAGAACTTACTTTCCTGTGATTGATGATTTATTAAGATTTCTACTTTCCCAATGTCTCTTTGGTACCTCTTATTCCTTCTCTAACTGTTCTGAGAGTGACTGAGCCTCACTTCAAAGGCATTTTTGTGCTGTGTGCTGTATGTTGTCACCACCAGTACTTTTTTACCAGGCTTTGTGGTCACTTTTATTCTTGGAAACATGCAGTAATATTCAGCAAGGCCTAATAATAATGGTTTGTGTTGTGTCCTCCATTACTCAGCAAAGATTTGTCTTGAATGGCTTGAAAAAATCTGCAGATAGTGTGATGGTTCTGTCCAGTTATCTATCTCTGAATGTTATGAACCTGTCATTTTCAACATACTGTTCTAAATGTGTTTTCTAAGGGTTATGCTTTTACTTCTCTGCATGTGGTTTGTCTCCAAAAACTGTTTAGACAAGATACAAGGAAGGCATTTTTGATGCTGTGGGTGGTGAGAGCCTGGCCCAGGTTGCCCAGAGAGGTGGTGGCTGCCCCATCCCTGGCGCCATTGCAGGTGAGGTTGGCCGGGGCTCTGAGCAACCTGCTCTGATTGCAGACATCCCTGTTCAGTGCAGGGGGGCTGGACATGATGGCCTTTAAAGGTCCCTTCCAGTCCAAACCAGCAGATGAATAACAGTTTGGATGCATCCTCTTTAGCCAGAGCATCTTTGGTAGCAGTAACATGCAAAGGAGCATTTTCTCGGCTCAGTCTGTTTTGCCATGATTGTGCTTTAGTTGAGCTACCCTCCATATCAATTAAAACAATCCTCAGCAAGGCAAAAATTAAGGTAATTATCAAATACAAAGGTTTGCATACTAACATTTTGATGTATGTGCCTATCAGCATTAGTATGATAAACCCAAATAAAGTTGAACAAGATACTGCTCAAAGCATGACAAAAATCTACAGTATTCTCACAGGCTTCTTCATTTGCTAAAAACATGGATCTTTTCTGACAAATTTAACTTCAAAGAAATTTTAGTGTGGTGAGGACACTTAGTTCAACTTAGAAGCAGCTTGCTTAAGTTTATTTTAAACCCATTCAGCCTTGGGGCTGAGATACTTGGTCACGTTACAGCCATTCAATAAGCTGTTAGTGCCTGAGTCTGCAGTGAGGCCGAGTCAAACGGGAAGAGGATCCCTCAGACTGTGGCTAAAGCCACAGCAATACGGCTTTGCTATGGTCCAGGTTAGGAGTTATCTGTTGCCTGAATTCCTAGAGCTTGGTCCATTGCTGTCCATCCCCTCACCTTGCTGCCTGTGCAACTTGTTCTCTCGTTGCTCTTAAAGGGGTCCTGATCTGGAGAAGGCTTCCCCCTCAACATGCACTTTGAATCTACCAGCAGCTGGAGCCTGCACCTTGTTCTAACCCCTTACTGGAAACCTCTTGGACACCATTTCATGCAGCCATTTGTGGATTACGTAGCTCAGACCTTAATTTCAATAGATGCAGCTTTATTAAAGTGTCAAGCCCAGGTAGTGAGGTTACCTCCTTACCATGTCCAAGCAACCAATATCTTGGTGTCAAGACTTAGCTTCTACAGGGATTATTGTGACAGCTGAAGCAATAACCTGAATAGACTCTGAAATGCCAGCTGTAACCTCTGTTTATGCTTCTTTTTCTTCATTGATACAATATTTTTCATTTCCATGTTGATGCAACTCCATCTATCACATTTAATTCTTGTCAAAGGCAAGCAGCTGTTGTGAGCTAAGGACTTACAAAAATCAAAAGCTTCATGAGATGCCCAAGGACTGGTGAGCTGATTTATGGCTAACAAAAAATGAGTGGTCTGCAGGCACTGAGGAAAAAAAATACAATCCTGACTATTATTCTGAGTGCTTCAGATTGATTGCTGTGCCAAGGACAGTGGTACCACAATTGGAAGCAAAGAAATGAAAAGGGACCAGTACCTTCGTTGTGCTGATAAGGGGCATCCCCATTACAGGCAGCTCAGAAATGGAGGAGGTATATGCAAGCACAAGAGTTTTGCTCTCTCTGTGCACATGAGCCCAGGTCACTCAGAAAAGAATCTCAGCTTCATCCCATCATATGTTTATCCCCATCTCGGTACTTTAAGCTAGGAACCCTTTCCTGAACTGTGCCCACATATTCATCGTTCAAGATTTCATTGGATTCTTTGCTGATGGAGAGACCTACATTTGAGATGCTCAGTAGCTATAGCTGGTGTGCCCCTGCTTCTGCTCCCAACACTGTTGCTTAGCCCACTGCAGTGAGGAAGAGGTGGAGAAGAGGGATGTGACTCTTCTTTTACATCGGCCCTAAAGACACCAGCTGAACTTGAAGATCTGCTGCGTAGGAACCTCACTTCCCAAGACAAATGGCTTGGTTACCTATGTAAGGCAGTGCAAACATCCCTCTTCATTTTGCCAAGCTGAGAACTTGGAGCTCAGAAGTTACAGGCAGCTTTCAAAGGATGCTTCTCCTGGAACAAGGACAAAAATGACAAGTGGGCTTCAGTCACTTTGTAATTGGAGATTAAAGTGTGGAAGACCCTCTAGGGGAGTCTCTGTAGAAGACAAGCACACTACTGTTGAAGGAGACAAGCTGTTCCATTGCTTCATTTTCTCTGCAATGCCTTTGTTTTGATACACAGAATTTTGCAGGAGAAAGGCTGTTGTCCCATGTGTTGCCACCTCAGATTCTGGAGGCAATTTGCAGACTTTGGAGACTTCTTGGACTGATTGAAGCAGTCTCTGTTTACTGCAAGGCACGTGGGGGAGCAGGGGGCTGCTGCAGGATTCCCCCATCAGATACAAGATATATATGTATATATATATAGGTAGAGGTTGGGGAAAACAAGATCCCATGGGGACCTGGGCACTTCAGAGCTGTCAGGAGCTTGTAGCTGAGATACCAGCCTGTCAGATAAGCTCCTAAGAGGCATAATTCCTCACAGCAGTCTATCTACTGCTTTCATAGACTAACTAGAGATTATTAGATATGTTTAAAAGGAAGATTTAATGCTCCTTGATGTAAATCCTGCAAAGGAGAAATTGCTGTCCTCCATCTGTTTCCTTGCACCATGTGCAGAGCTTCTCCCAGGCAGAAGTATTGGGTGCTGTGCCCCACGTAGATGGCACTGCAGTGCTGACGGTTTTCCCAGAAGCTCCAGGAGCAGACATGAAAGTGGGTCCTAGATGCTGCTGCTTGCTGGACAAAACACAGGCACTTTATATGTTGGTTTCTTCTGTTTGTCATCCAGACCTGCACTGCCCCCTTCCCCTGGCCCACATTCCAGCAGCAAAATACATGATCTTTTGAACCTCTGAAGGCTTCATTAGCACAAGCTCCAGTGTAGGGGCGAGGAGGCTGAACTGGCAGTTAAAATAAACAACTATACCTTTGGCTTTCCTGGGGCTTAGCTGAAGAGACTCACTTAAACTCTTACTCAATGGCATGTCTGGTTTCCACTACTTCTCTGCTAGCTTGCTCTGGATCCCTGAGATTGTGCAACTGAGGTAAAGTGATGTAGTTCACTCTCTGAGCTTCTGGGACAGCAAGAGTTAAGCAACTGAGCTGGAAATCTCATGAAATCAGGCTTTTCTAGTGGGAGGATTTCATGTGCTGGAAATACTTTATGCTCCACCTTTCTTGCGGTATCTTGGCACTACTTCTGTAAATAGTTGAAGGGACATCAATGTAACAATCATGCTTCTGTCTAAAATGTTTTCATTCTCTTTTTGTCATGACTTGGAGTAAAAAGATTAATGTCACTTCCACTCAGGCACTTAAGCATGAACCAGCTTTCCTAAGTGTTGATCAGATCATGCCCTAGAAGATTTAGGGTTTGAATTTAGGACTTTGTTGACTTTGTGGACAGTACTAGTAGAAGTTTTGACACCGACATGGACAACCTTAAAAAGTGGGCCTGTGTGAACCTCATGAGGCTCAACAAGGCCAAGTGCAAAGTCCTGCAGCTGGGTCAGGACAATCCCCAGTATCAATACAGGCTGGGGGAGGAAAGGATGCCAACTACAGGGCCACCAAACAACTATGAAAGTCCTGAGAGTTTCCAACAAGTATATGGATTTAGCAAGTGAGATAGAAAAGTTTCCAGTCACAAAAGTAGTGGCCAGAGCTGAACAGAAACTTAGGTGAAGTTCAAGGCTGTTTGAGCTAGTGCCCGACAGCTAGTTGGGCATTATCTTCAGTCTAAAACCAGCCTTGGAGTTGCATGGGGTTTATAGGCAGGTCTGTGCTAGTGAACATCTGCTTCCAGCAGAAACACTGACAGCGGGATGACTTTTTTTAGAAGCACTGGCATGCTTGTGGGGTATGCTGATGAGGAAAACTTGTCCTCAAACTGCTTTTAAGTTATGAAATGTATTTTCAGAATGTGTAAAGTGTGCAAACAACTGTCCCCAGAAGTTCATGTGCCATGTCCTGTTTTCACTTCCACCTCCTATTCCTTTGATTTGCTCAACATGCTGCGCATGCCCCCTCTTGCAGGGGAGATGTAGACCTTCCGTGTGCCACATGCTAGTAGGAATGACAGAACATGTTCTTCCAGGGCTGCCTAATGACTGCTTTGGAAAGCACAGTACAGGAGTCAGGAAGTCTCTAATTTATTGTCCTTTGAAATAAACAGCTTTAGCTTCTCATTTCTCCACATACATTAACCATGCATGTCATGGGCCACTTGGAGAACTACAGCCGCCTCGGGGCTGCCTGTGATGTTGCCCACTTCACTTGGAGCTCTGCCTGTTCAAGTTTCCTTTCCTGCTCTTTCTATGACGCTTACAGGAGGTGAACCAAGTAAGATTTTACACAGAACCATTAAGGTTGGAAAAGACCTCTAAGATCATCAAGTCCCACCATCAATCCAAAACTACTGTGACCACTAGACCACATCCTGAAGTACCAAGTCTACATGTTGGGTTTTCTTTATCACCTCCAGGGATGGTGACTCCACCACTTCCCTGGGCAGCCTGTTCCAATACTTGACCACTATTTCAGTAAAGAAATTTTTCCTAATATCCAATCTAAACCTCCCCTTCTTTCACTCTGTAACCAAAGCCCCCAACATGTGGTGTATCAGCCATGAGGGACAGGAGACTGAAGAGGCAATAAACATGGTCTTACTGACACTGCCTTTAGTTCTGCTTCCCACCTTTTCACTGACGTCTTAATCCACTGCTTCCTTGTGTCTTATAGTGCTTTTGAAAAGTTTTAGGACACTCTAGAATATTTTATCGTAATTGTTTTTCAAGACGTTAGCAAATTTGGAAGCACTGTGATCAAATATTAACAAAAATCAGTCAAGAGGAATGAGTTTTTCCCTGCACAAACATGTATTCCCTCCTCAGTTCTGGTTAGTTTTTGACTTTAAATAGATTTCTTTTAGGTCCTTCTTTTGCTTTCTTTAAGAAAACCTTAAAGGAACAGAATTTTTCAAAACATGACATCTTCTTGAACAGCAGACAGGACCAGAGAAGCCCTGTTCACCTTGATCATGGGATCATTTTAGCCTATGTAGAGAAATGATGTCAGGGATGCTTCTGTGATGTAAATCTGAAATACTCTGGTTCTGAGTAACATTTTGAATCTGAGCGCAAACTGAGCTCACTGCAGCCTCAGAATTTACATTCAGTATGTTCTTTAATGGCCTGGAGGGCAGGATTCTGGAAATGGGAGTGGGTTCCTCTGCATTGTATTCACATTTTTATTCCCGGGATCTTTCTGCCTTAACTCTCATTTTCATCTTCTTATGTGTAAAAACTCTAGCAAGCAGCTGCATTTCTTATTTTATTGAGCTGTAAAATGATAATTTGCCTATTCCTGATGTCCTGAGACTCCTGGAGGGGCAGAACTCTTCAAAAGCAATGCTAATGAAGAAGGAAGGCAAGTAGGACATGGGACAAAACTACATTTTAAATATACAACCAAGTGGAAAATAAGGAATTCTTAATGACCAAGGAGGCTTTAATGAACAAGAAGGTCTTGTAGGAGGAATCTGCTCTCTGACCAACGCTACTTAATATTTCTACTGTGGATCCAGAGACTGATGCCTTGGAAGTCCTTGGAAGTTAAGAAGTTTTTATGTCTAGCAGCAGAGAAATTAGGTCATTTTTATATCATGTGAAATATACTAAATAACAGTGATTCTGAAAATTTCTGGGCATGACATTGTGGCTAAAAGAAACTATTAAGATCCAGAAGTATCCATCAGGGGTAGGAAGTTACTTATTCATAATACATCCACCAAACTAGCATGTTCCACCTTCACCTTTTTTTTCTTCAAAAGCAAATTAAAACAAATAAGCCTTCAATTTAAGTTTTAAAATAAAAGATTTAAGGAATCCAGATTTTATAGTTTATTTATGAGAACAAGTGGAGTTTAAGAAATGGCAAAGTGACAGTCTAAGTATTTGCTTATGGAGAACACATTCAATAATGGTGGGCTTTTTGACAGCATTCAGGAGTTAAAGGATGATGGAGAGGAATCCAGAGTGTAAACAGTAAAGTTGGTAAAATTATCTTTAGATATAAACTCAAATAAAATATATGTCTATATTCAGATACAGATTGAAAGAAAAATTTTCAGCTCCTGTGAGGGAATTAATCCATTATACTAGAGGGGGATTTTTGTTGATGCATAAATGATCATAATGATTCTTTTTGGCCTCACTTGCACAAGTATAAGTATTCCCTAAAAAATCAGCACTTTTTTTCCATCATGGATCAGAAAAATCTGAAGTTGCCAAAAAGTTAAGCTTTTATTTCAAAGTATTAATGGATAACTCTGTTTGTAAAACTTCTCTTTCACGAATTTCATTTTATTATATAGCTCTTTATAGAAAGAAGGTTTTCCTCAGAATGTTTCCATCCAAATTACTCTGTTATATGATGCTGTATTTTTAATCCTGCAGCATATGGAAAGCATTCCCTTGTACTGAAGAGATATGATTTTATAAAATTGAGATTTTGCCTGCACTGATGACTCAGAGTCAAAGGAATATCCCTTTTGGGCTTCCTGTGAATAAAGCAGGCTTCCATATGTACATTTTAAAATATGCTAGATATATGTATGTTTGCAATTAGTAGCTGGATGTCCTGACCTCTACATTCCCTGATTGACTAGGATGGCTTTCTCCCTACTGCAGAGGGCCAGCAGAAGGACTAAGTACTATGTGAAGTTCACTTTGCTGCAGTTTTGAGAGCTTCCATGGGATGTGGGTGGGCAGCAAGTTTCAGTCACTAGAAAAATTTAAATTTCAGTTTGGAAACAGTTTTACTAACCAATGAATTACTTTCTTTTAAGCTTTTACAGACCAAGGAACATTGTCACAATTCCATTACTGAATCCAGCAAATTGTTGTTATATTACAACACCTCTCTTAAGAAGATACTAAATAATGTCTTAAAGACTTAAATGTATGACAAATTTACCACTTCCCTTAATATCTTATTCCAATACGTAGCTGTCTCCATTTATTTCCACTTTGAAATTTAGATTTATCTTCTAGCCATTGAATGTTAATGCACTTAGCTTGAAGTCCTAAGACTCATCACAGTTTGAATATATGACAGAGATAAAATAGCTTCAAAGAGGGAATAATAATTATGTCTGTCTCTTAATGCTAGTAAAATTGGTTGTCAAATCCTCACACCTTGGTACCCACAGTGAGAGAGCTGAAGAGAGAAATGCCATTTCTCTCAAGATGGTGGCTCCTTAAACATTGGGTTTATTTGGCTTTCCATATTGCACATTGTGATTATCCACCAACAGTAAAGCCAGAGGCCCTGCAGTTTAGCAGGAGCAGCCCAGGACATGACTTTCATCTTGTTGAAACTAACAGCAATATCACAGTTCTCACAACTCTCTGAAATAGGTTAGAGACTTGGAGGTGAATGTTTAGCAGCTCAGCTGTGTGGGCAATGCAAACACAGGCTGCAGCAAACAAGAGTCTTCCAGCACTTTTTGTTGGTGTCCTATGTAGGACTGAAGGTTGCAAGCAATTTTCTCATTATTAGACCAGAGTCACCAGACTGGGGCCTCTTCGTGTTGACTTCCAAAACCCTTTCAAGCTTATCAGCGTACAGCTGGATTTCCTCCGCTTTATCACACCACCACTTTTCCTGTATGGCTCTCAGCTTTGTTTGGAGTTCCCTGGGCTTGCTATTATATGCAGTTCTCTTTGATGCCAATGATAGATCTTGCAACTGTGCTCTGTGAAAGGTGCACCTCTCCTGATGCGTTGTATAATTGCAGGATCACTCTTATCTCATCAATCTTAATGTTTTCTAATTTTTTTTGCCTTGGGGTCTTGTTTGAGGCCTGGCATAAGATATCCCTGAAGACTTCCAAACTGTTTGGTTGAAATTCTTTAGAGCTTTTCACATTCAGCTTTTAATGAAGCAAATCTCTGAGGATGAACACAGTGTGCAGTTTCCCCTTACGGTAGTTTTTGTAAATGAAGGAAGTATTTTATTCAGTAGCGGAAGAACTTTTAATTGTACTTGTTATGATAAGGAGAGGACTCTGGGCAGTTTTGTGTTAGCAAAACTTTTCCACTTAGATCAAGGTTTTTGCTGGGCTAATCCACATAGCCATTGTCTCCAGAAGTGGCAAGCTTGAAATGTGTACTCCCTCATGACTGAAATGTTGAGAAAACTGTCCAACATATCAGCTTTACATTGCTCTGTGATAATTATGAATAATTTCAGATTGACTGATTCAAGTGTCTTGTTTTGCTTCACTTCTGACAGCAGCATTTATTGTTTTGTTCCCTGAACATTAAATGTCTTCCACATGTACTTCATAGCTAACTGGTTTTGTATTGTCACTTTGAATTACCTACAAATTAAGATAAACAATTTAAGCTGGGCCTTTTTTGCCATTTATTTTTTTAAAGTTGTTTTGAATTCCTGCTTTAATTGATGGTTTTGTCCTCTTTTCTCTTCATTTCCTCTTGCTTCCTAAGATATGTTGCTGCTCTTACATATCTGCCTGTTGTTATAACAGGAAACTATAACAGGAGGAAACTCGGCAATAGGAATGGAACAAGCTGGTGCCTAGACAAGCTCAGGAATAGATATCGTATCTAGGAACGAAGAAATGGGGCCTCTTGTACTACCCACCGGGTCTGACTATGGTATAGGTTTGAGATCTTTGCATAGTAAGTGGAAGAAGAGTCCTGGCAAGCAGGACTGCCATTTATTCAAAGGTATGGCCCAGTCTGGGATAAATTCAGCCTTTTAAAAAGCCTTTTTTAAAAAAATAAAACTGTAAATGGTATACATCTTTAGCCCTCACAGATTTGAGAGGGAGGTAAGGATTAGGACTGTTGAAGGAACATGGTACACTAGTGGGAGTGGGGGTTGGACACAGCCTGGGATAATAACCATGAAAATATGGTGCTTATGGAGTTTCTTCTGCTAAATGGTATTGAGAAAGGTCAGAGAGAAGTTTAGCTGCTCCCAGGAATAAGACAGCATCCTCATCCTTGGGTATGGATGTCCAAGTGAGAAATACCCAGGGACATCAAGGAAGGTAGCATTGCAGGAAGTGTCAGGCTCCACCTTCTCTTGATGGAGAAACAACATCACAAAATCCCAGCATGGTGGGGGCTGGAAGGGACCTCTGGAGGTCATCTCATCCAACCCCCTGCTCCATCAGGTCACCCAGAGCAGGGGGCCCAGGATTGCATCCAGGCGGGTTTGGAATCACTCCAGAGAAGGAGACTCCACAACCTCTCTGGGCAGCCTGGGACAGGTTCTGCCACTCGCACAGCAAAATTTCTCCTCCTGTTCAGGTGGAATCTCTTGGGTTCCAGTTGGTGCCTGTTGCCCCTTGTCCTGTCACTGGGCACCACTGACAAGTGTCTGGCCCCATCCTCTTGCCCCCCATGGGCCCTTGAGCTCTTGCTCAGCATTGAGCAGATCCCC
>JAVSBS010003176.1:28109-43586 GCA_033124195.1 Coracias cyanogaster
GTCCTGTCACTGGCACCACTGACAAGAGTCTGGCCCCATCCTCTTGCCCCCCATGGGCCCTTGAGCTTTTGCTCAGCATTGATCAGATCCCCTCTGAGGCTTCTCTTCTCCAGCTCAGCAGCCCCAGGGCTTTCAGCCTTTCCTCGGCACAGAGATGCTCCAGTCCCCTCAGCATCCTCACAGCCCTTCAAAATCCATCATTCTTTCTTATCCCTCACATTTAGAGACAAATACTCACTACAAATTACTTATCCCAAGTCAGTTAACAGAAAACAGATACAGCTCCCATATTGCCCAGCAGCAGTAGCTAGTGGGAGCAGGGCTGCTATACACTGGGAAATGTCTATGAAGAAATGACATATCTATTTTTTAGGGAATGTGCAGCTCCCAAGAAGTGTGTGCAGTGACAAGGGATATCCAGTTCTGTGTTTTCTGGCAGCAGAATGCACAGATTATAGCCTAAGTGGCTGCTAACTGTGAAGGCCAGGCAGGACTGCAGTCCTCTTACATATCAAAAGAGAACATGGGGACCTCCGTTTCAGCAGATTAGATTTCACAACACCCCCATTTTTTGAGCAGTCACTAATTATTGGATTTAATAATCAGAAAGTTAACCAAATGAACGCTGTGGCTAGGCAAACCCAGGCAATTTTTCTTCGAATTATCATCTGGGTCACATCACAATATATGCAGCAAGGAGAAAGGGAAATTTAATCTACTACTTGGCCTTCACACCTTTTGGCAACATATTAAAGTGAAAAATCTGTATAAGTACATTCTATAATTGCAAGCTCCCTGGATATGACAGACACTTCATGCACAAAGTTTGCTTTCAGCATTAGGTTTTTACCATTTCTAAAGTAAACTCCATAGCACATTTCTGCTGCTTTAGCATGTAATGTTCAAAAGCATGGAACAGAACACCCTCCTTGGGCTGCTGCTGGGGTACGAAGCCCTCACCTAACTGGACATTGTGAAATACAGACCACTGACAGTATTCCTTTCATCCTCTGTAATCTTTCAAAGGTCAACGTAGACCTTCACATCCAAATGCAGCTAACCTGGAGGACCAGATGTGTTACTTACTGTCATGAGAAGAGCTGCAGTCAATATCTGGTTAATATTTGCCATATGCCATGGGGGATATGCTTTTGTGGTGGCTGAGAGCTAACAAGACTATTTACAGAGCAGAGGGGGTTAAGTGTGCCACTTTTTCCCTCCCCTTTTCTCTCTAAGAGGGCTGTGTTTGCACTTGCTGAAATCAAGACATGGTGTGACCTCAGCTGTCAGGGATTGGTTGGGTTTTTATTTGTTTTTGATGGGTGAATACAGACAAAGAGAAACCATCTAGTCTCAAGTGGATGGAAAATAGAGACATAGGTCTGGTGTGGTGTAGTAGTTACACGTCACTGCCCAAAATCACAGGTAGTGATGGGAGAGGTAATGAGGTAGTTTCGCCCTCGGCTTTTAAGGTGTCGAGTTGCTTTGTACAAGACAGATATGTACACACACCCAAACCCTTATGAGATATTTGGCATCAAAACACTTTTAAAGAGCATGAAGTTGACCCTACATGTTTGGCTGAAGAATGGGTTGTAGGGGGCAAAGCTAGGGCAAGTGCTGCAGCTGTGGGTCACCCCACATGGATACCCAGGGTGTCTGGGAGAGGCTGGGGTTGCTCATAGTCATCCTCTAGCATGGTGCAATGGTTGCTGTATATATTATATACATGGGTCTGTTGATGTGTCACGAGACCACTTTGATATGAGCTCTTTGAAGTACGGAAATCAGACCAGTGGTTGCAGGAGACGCTTGTAATTGAGAAAATAATTTTAAAAGGGATCAATCTTCATGCTGAAGAAGTGCTGCACAGTGGGCTGGGGACCTTAGTGACCTCCTGGTGTTGGCTGCAAGGTGTGTTTGACAAGAGGGCTGATCCAGTGTGATTCCGCGTGTCCTGAACTTTCCATCACAGCTTTTTTTTCCTCTGTTCTCAAAATGTGGTTGAGAGCCAGGCTTATACCTGTTGGTCTCACTTTAGTGGTGATCAAAGATAAAGAACCCAACTGCAGGGCATAAGTAGCAGTGTTTTCCATTTCTGATGGAGGAACGAGCAACCAATTTTAGAGAAATGTTGTACAAGTGGATATTTCAGCACTGTGAAATGATGGTGGTTTATGCCAAGGAAGCAACAGAGGGAGGATTTGTTTTGTATAAACCAGACATGACTTTAAAGGATTTTTTTTTTTTTTAATCTCAGCTTTTCAGTGACTCCTTTCTCTGTAATCGTGTCAATTAGAAGATGATGTCGGTTGGTTTAATACACAGATTAAGGTTTTGGAGGAGCATTTACTTCCCTACACGCTGGACATCTGGAAACATTCCCCTGCCACATTTTGCTAGAACATTGAAATCACCTCGTTAAATAATATGGAGAGATTTGGAAAGCAAGGTAATTGTTGGGAAATCAATCACAGATTAAACTTCCCATGCCATTTTAATATGTTCCTATTTACACTCATTCTGATCATTGACTATGCCACTTAAATGATTTTCATCACAGACTTCCAGGTTTTCTGGGCCTTCTCCTGGTGAAGGGACCCCCACATCATTTTCCTGTCTTTGTTGTTGAGTGAACGAGCTGATAAGCAATGAAGCACTTATGCCAAATTACGATTTTAGTACCAACTGCTGCTTTTCTCTTAAAGCTAAAATAGTAGACCTGGAGCTGGAGAGAAAATCTCAGTTGTTCATTTGCATCTATTCTCTCTAATCCCCAAGTGGAGCTTTAATCTTAGAATCACAGAATTACTTAGGTTGGAAAAGACTTTTAAGATCATCAAGTCCAACTGTTAACCCAGCACTGCCAAGTTCACCACTAAACCGTGTCCCTAAGCACCACATCTCCACAGCTTTGAAACCCCTCCAGGGATGGGGACTCCACCACTGCTCCTGGCACAACTTAAGGCTGTTTCCTCTTGTCTTATCACTTGTTCCTTAGGAGAATAGTTTGATCCCCACCTCACTCCCACCTCCTTTCAGGGAGTTGTTGGGAGTCAGAAGTTCTCCCCTGAGTCTTTTTTCTCCAGGCTGAAAACCCCCTTTCCCTCAGCTGCTCCTCACCAGACTTCTGCTCTAGACCCTTCCCCATCTTCATTGCCCTTCTCTGGACACGCTCCAGCCCCTCAACGTTCTTCTTGGAGTGAGAGGCCCAAAACTGACCCCAGGATTTGAGGTGTAGCCTCCAAAGTGCTGAGTAGAGGTGGATGATCATCCCAGTATGCCACAGAGCAGACAAAATGGGGAGTCTACTGTTGCAATCAGGGGACATTTGAAGTGGATAAGAGGGAGTACCCAAAGGGGTTTGGAGACTGAAGGTGCATGAGCATTCAGGGAGGGAGAGGAGGTGCAGTGGGGAGAGCTTCAGTGCCTGCCACAGTAAAGGTCCATTGCTATTCAAGGTCTCAGAGCAAGAGGTTTTTGAGGCAGCAATAGCACTGTTGACACGGGTTGGAGGAACGAACCTGCCCTGAGTCTGTAGAGGATGCAGTTGGTGGAAAATAGCAGCTGCTTCAGTGTGGATAGGCCCTGGGTGTGTGACGTTGTTGGATGGGGCACTAAATTTTAGCAGACAGGTTGGAAATGAAGCTAAGGCTCTGCTGGGGAACAAAAACCTGAGGTAGCTGCCTCTTTGTGGGGTTATGTATTGTGGTTCTCAGCAAGTGTCTGTGCAGTCAAGGGAGTTGGCAAGATACTACAGGCTCAGGAAGGGTCAATAAGTATCAGAAATGAATGATGAGGAGTCTCTCACCTGGGGGAAGAGCATGTCAGGGAATCTTAAACAGTGAACAAATCTCTGGTACAGAGGAGTAAATGGTCTGGGCTCTCATCGCTGGCATAGTTCAATGCCTGAGAGGTACCCCTCTGGTGACCAATGTGTTAGTGAGGAGACCATCCGTGCAAAAGGGAAGTTGCTGGGACATTGAGCTTTTGGGATCTTCTCAATGCTTATTGATATCTGCAGGGCAGGGGTCAAGAGGATGGGGCCAGACCACTCTGTGGTGCCTAGAGACAGGAAAAGGAGCAACGGGCACGAACTGGAACCCAGGAGGTTCCATATGAATAGAAGGGAAAGCTTCTTGACTTTAAGGGTACCCAAGCTGCTCAGACTGGTTGTGGAGTCTCCTCTGGAGGGATTCCAGTCCTGCCTGGACATGATGCTAGGCACCCTGCTCTGGGTGACCTGCTGGAGCAAGGGGGTTGGACAAAATGATCTCCAGAGGTCCCTTCCAACCCCTACCACTCTGTTATTATTGATAGAGACTTCTGAGAAAGCAAGCTACAAACTGAGAACCTTGCTTGGACTGGCACAAGTGTCCTAAAGGTGATGGGACAGAACTGGCGCAACTGAAAAAAAAAATTCTGTGATGAGAGGAAAATATTAAAAAAATGTGCCCTGTATCAAATTTTTTACCTTCTTTGCAGAGAGTGCCAAGGGCATATAGCACCCATATGCTGGACTTATGGTCTATAGCAAAGTTTTTTACTTTGAAACTCTATGGAATTATTTATATAACTGTATGTGCTGTGCAATTGATGTACCTACAAAACTGCATCTCCTTTACGCTCTCTTCATGCAAACCTGCGTATTGGAACACTCATTCATCAGCTTAATTTTTATTTGCACTTTAATCCCTGTTTCTATCCCACTCCAAACTAATGGTGTGTGGTTTTTTCCCTCCCTTTTAACAACTGTAAATAGAAAGCAGACGGGAAGTCAGGAGCATTGACAAAAAGCAGGAAAAGGAAAAGAAAAAGCCCCGAGAAAATGCTAGGCACACATGGCGCACTCTGATCTCACTGTAATGAGGAGGCTTGTAAAGACTTGCACTCGTGGGTCATTTCCCCCTGCCATACAAGGTGTTTGTTTTCCTTGGTAAACAAGGATCACAGTGTTCCGGTTATAGGCAAATAGGCTGAGGTTACATTTTCATAACTGAACTGGAATGGCTTTAAAAGTGCGTAATAGCTCTCGCTTCTTTTCATTTCTTTTAGACATGGCTTTTTAAATGTTGTGTGACTATTGACAGCCCTGGAAGGTAGTTTCAGGTCACCTTTCCTTTGCTTTGATTCAGGCAATCAGGAGGTACAGACTTTTTCCATGTCCAGCTAGCAGCTGTGGAGTTTCTTTCTCTCTCTGAATGTATTTTACTCAAGATTCTGGTGTTTCTGCCAGGCTCTGCTCTGTTAGCTACAATCTCAGCATCACTCTGAGGTGTTCAGCCATCACTGTTGGTTTGCTCTAGGTGCGAGGAAATTGGCTTGCTTGGCATGGAAACCCAGCCAGATGGCAGGAGTCCAGGATGGACTCAGGCTCTGCCCCTTATGGGCAAATTGGTTGTAACCAGCTCGACCCACACATAGAGCAAAATTAAACCTGCACCTGGACATGGCTTAGGGGAGACCTTAGCATCATGTTCCATTATTTCAAGGGTGGCTACAAAGAAGATGGAGCCTCCCTTTTCCCGAGGAGTCACATGGAAAAGACAAGTGGTAATGGGTACAAGTTACTCCTAGGGAGATTCCAGTTAGATACAAGAGGGAAATTTTTCACAAGGACAATCAGTCATTGGATTAATCTCCCCAGGGAAGTGGTGGGCTCTCCAACACTGGACACTTTCAAGAATTGGCTGGACAGAGTGCTGGGCCATCTTACCTAGACCGTGCTATCCTCAAGTCCTTTCCAACCTCTGATATTCCATGATTCTATGGTTTATGAAGAAAGACAAGATGTGGTTTCTGTTTTACCTCCATGCAAAAGCCCCAGATACCTATGGGGATTGCCATGTAGTGGCATCTTCTAGAAATGAAAGACCAGCTCTTACCTGTCCAGATCAATGTGATCTAGGACCCTCCACACAATTTGGGTAAAGTGCCTTTTAATGCTCCCTGTTATTTAACTGCCCTTTGATGTTACTCCAGATACTTGGAAAGTCAACGTTTGTGTTTCTGCTCCTTTGGTCTTTGGGGAAATGAAAAATGTTTTACTGCTCTTACAAAATGACACACTTCAGATGTACTTTGGCTCTATTTTGCAGGAGTTTTTGTGAGCTCTCTCGCCTCTTTCCAGGGCCCTTAAGCTTACTGATCAAGAGAATTTTGCTCCCACTTCAAGATCTCAGGCTGAACCCAGGGAAAGCAAATGCATACTTATTTCTATAAAATGCTTCATAAGTGGTTCCAACTTTGCCTGAAGACAAAATACCTTGACAGCTTCACCATGTCCCTAACTTCACACCTGCCCACTCTCTCCAGAAGAGTGCTGCTGTCCTTCCATGTCCTTACTTGATCCCCTTCCTCTGTGGATCATCTCACCTGCCTTCATCCCCTAAACCCATCTGGGCTTCCTGCTGTGCTGGTGGCAGCAGCCTCTCTGTCCAGCCCCAGAGCCTTCATTGTCATGGTAAATTGGTAGCTTGAATACCAGGTCAGTTCTCACCCATGTGCAAATCCTTCTGCTTTGGGGAAATTCCCAGGACCTGGGCAGTGTCAATGTTCCTGGCTTCAAGGCTCCCTCACCCTGAATGTGAAGGTTGCTGATGGTGGGAATTCACAAGAGCAGGGTATCAAGCTACTTACTGCCTATGAATTTGGTGTTACCTGAGCAATGTGGGACAGGAGCCGTATGCTGCGATCTGAGGACATGTTCTGCTTTTGGTCTTGCATTAACTTTACTCTTGTATGGTCTGGGGTTTGTTGCAAGTTTCATACTCACCTTCCTCTAAAAACAATAAGTTTTGATCATCATCCAGCCAAAGCCAAAGTCTCTTCTCCCAGGTAACACATGATAGGACAAGAGGAAATGGCCTCAAGTTGTGCCAGTGGATGTTTAGGTTGGACATTAGGAAAATATTATTTCCTAAAAGGGTTGTCAAGCTGTGGAACAGGCTGCCCAGCACAGTGGTGGAGCCCTCATCCCTGGAGCGGTTTCAGAGCTGTGGAGATGTGGTGCTGAGGGCCATGGGTTAGTGGTGACCTGGCAATGCTGGGTTAATGGTTGGACTTGATGAACTTAAAGGTCTCTTCCAACCTAAACAATTGCATTATTGTATTTAAGTAACTCCTTGTTTTGCCAGCTAGTGATGAAACCCAGAGGGGCTACAGCCCTGGGTGTGGGGCTGTCACTCCTGAGGCAGCATAAAAAAGATGGAGGCTGACAGGGGGACCTGAGCAGCTCCTGTCCTCAGCTGGGACTGTGCTTCTTCTATTGCCAACTGAGGAAAGCCACACTGTGTCAGTGGAAATGCTAGTGAAGATGGCTCTGATAGCACAACAGAGGGACAGACTACTGGAGAAAAGGATGATGCCCAGTTTTGGGGCAAGGCTGTTTTAAGGGATGCCCTGGCAGCACTCCAGGTTTGAAAATCCAGATTGCCATAGTGAGTGCTTTTCATCCAAGCTTTCAGAGACTTCACATCAGTTGGGTTTAGTAAATATTTCAACAGCGTTTTGAAGTTCCAATGAAAACAGTGAAAACCTTTGATGTCTACAGACCCTTTATCCCACCATACACCTCACCCCATCCTTTTCAGCAATGCTGTTTAGTCAGTGTTCGCTGAGGCCAAAGGGACAGAAGGTGCAAAATCTTGAGCCCATTGAAGTCAACAAAATTCCAGGCTCGTGTTGAAGTAAGTCAAAGAAAGCTATTACAGTTTCTCTTTCTCCTTCATTAAAAAAAAAAAAATCTGATCAGAAAATCAGAGCCTCTTTCATTTAAAAAAAAACCCAAAAGTTTGTGAAAAATGTAAATCAAAAATCAGGACAAAATGAGCATGATGTGCAAGGAATTTTTTTATTATTATTCATTTAGTTTTGCAGGAAGGGTGCATTGGACATTAATCTATGTGAAAGAACCAAAACTGGGTATTTTTTTTGACTGTCACCCTTGAAGTCCCCATGTCACTGAAGCAGTATTAACAAAAGCCTTCTGGGACGATAGGCAGGGAGTTGCCATATTGGTTTTCCCAACAGAAAATTCATTTTTTTTCCCCCAACAAAATTATTATTCTTTTGTTGAAAATGCTCATTTTGTAATACAGATATTTGTGTACATTAATTGCTCCAGGCAAGATTCCTATCCAGCAAGCCTATTCAATGCACTACTTTTATTTTCCTCCTTTGTGTTTTGTTTCCCAAACATTAACATTAATAACAATTTCTGGGGCTCCCAGGGAGGCTCCCAAGTTTCATAAAGACTATCTTGTGAGTCTTTGGCATCATCCATTTCAGCTTGTTTCAAAATAGAGTGCAAAACAACTGAGGGCCAAAGAACGCGCTGACAAATTGGGGATTTCTGCGTTACCTGGGTGGGTGTTTGAAGGGGAGAACACTCTGCATGCAAGAGCTGGATTCCAGCAGATACACTAGTATATATCTGTGATTTCTAGTGTGTTCTCCTCTTTTTTTTTTTTTTTCCACTGCTATCCTATTTTTCTCCTTCCTTATGTTTCCTAACATGCTGTCAGTGTTTTGTTGGAGTAACTTTTTTTCTTGTTTTAACAACTAGGCTGGATTCTAATTTTCTTTCCCTTTTCTTTCTTTTTCTTCTTAATTCCCTTTATCTCCCATCCCCATTTCTCTCCTAGTTCTGCCTTTCTCTGTGGGAGCTCACCCTTATCCCCGATGTAGTGCGATAACAGCAAGAAAAAAAATAAATCCTTCTTTTCAGAAGCTCCTGTCCATCTCAGGACAAGCAATGCGCTAGACCGGCTCCTGACAAGACACAGCCCTTTTGTTTGGCATGTGCTGGCTCACCCCGGTCAAATGAAATGGCTTTGTTTGAGGTGTAGGTAGCACATTGGGGCTGCCTGGCAGGTGCATCTTACAGCCAGCATCACCCAGCAGTAAATTCTGTAATTACAGGTCATGGAGGGGGAGCTCCCCTTTGATGTGACTTTTTTCTTTTTTTTTTTCTTTTTCCCCCTCTGTTGTTGCAAGCGGATACAATTTGACTGAGATATCAAATGCAGATAGCAGTAAAAATTTAATTAACAAATCAAAGCTTTTATCTGGTGTTTTAGAACTCAAGCCAACAGGTTTCTTCAATCTACAGAGACGGAGGGGCGAAGGCAGTGCCTTTGTAGTGTATACAGCTTACGACCTTTTTTTATGATGCTCGCAAAGATTAAGCTTTCTTAGCTCTTTTCCCTTTGGAGAAGCTTTTAGATCTTCACTGAAAGCAAGGATATTGTTTATTGCATGCTTAATTTTCATCATTTTAACTCCCCAGAGTGGATGCATTTTCTCTGGTGATGCTGCAGATTACTTAGCAGGAGAAGGTGAAGTGTGCTCACACTTGCCTTCGTGGAATCATAGAATGGTTTGGGTTGGAACCCAGCCATCACCTTTAGAAGTGATTTAGTCCACCTCCCCTGCAGTGAGCAGGGACAGCTGGGGCTGCACAGGTTGCCCAGCACTCCAAATTCACGTGCTGGCTTATTCCTCTTGTGGTGATCCAGCCGGTGGTGGTATCAGTGGCTTGACCTGTGGGACACAACATTTCTTCCACTATTTACTTACCATCTTAGCAATGGAAGCATGGTTGAAATCAGTCTGAAACTTGGCTTTTAGCTTCTTCATCTGTAAATGGAGAAGATGCTCTTTGTTCTCAGTGCTTTCTAGGGATGCTGTCATGATCAAAGCAGCCAGCTCCGCACGCTGACTGCCTTAGTCATACCAGTTATTCTGCTGGTAAGTGGGAGCTGGGAGAGCACCAGTCTGCCTGTTACGGTTGCGTGAGTGATTACTGCTGCCTGTGAACTGCAAGGAATGCAAATGTGCAAGGAAATAAAAAAATTCCTCATCCCTGGTGCCACCTTTGCTAGAAGCCACGTGTCAGAGCACCCCAAAAGCACATAATGAGAGACAGATAACCAGAGGAGGTTGCACTATCTCAATAAATGTAACTGTCTTGCATTTGTGTCACCTGTTCCTCAGAAATTACTTCTGAGGATGTTTACAGACCAAAGTTATGAACTGCTGCAGAAAATATTAGAAAGGATTAGTGGGACCAAAAGAAAAATTACCATACTATGTATTTGACTTTTGAAGACTAAGAAGTGCTTTGGGTGAAGGTATACCATACTGCAGAGACCACAGACTGATCTCCTGTGAGTCTGTGGAGATGAGTGGTCATATATGCACTACTTGTGTCTTTATCAGTGCATTTGGGATTGGGCCAGGCTTTTCTGCAAGTGTGCCCACAAAGATCCTACTTCAGGAAACATGTGCCAGGATCAGACAGCACTTAGGAAAGCCTCAAGTACAGAAGCACTTAATTATGGTCTTAAGGACCTTTCTGAAATGAAGCCAAAGAACCTGAGTCAAAGACCTCTGGAATCAACACAGCACCACGAACTTGTGCTTACGCAAATCACAAAATCACAGAATTTTAGGGATTGGAAGGGACCTTGAAAGATCATCTAGTCCAATCCCACCCTTGGAGCAGGATCTCCTAGATCAGGTCACACAGGGACATGTCCAGGTGGTTTTTAAACCTCTCCAGAGAAGGAGACTGTGTTTAGAGGTTATCCTAGAATTTTAATGTGTATCTTTGGATTTCTGAGATGACTACTGAAATAAAATCCTGTTGAGCATGATGAAAAGGGCCAAGGCTTCTACTGAATTTATAGTGCTGGGCATTGATAGTGTAGTTACTCAATTTGAAAGTATAAACTGTCAAGCTACCACAGTTGCAAAAGCTTTCCAAAGCTGTAGCAGGACTCAAAAGTGAAAGAGAAAAGAAAGAAAGAAGGAGAGAAAAGAAAGAAAAAGAAGAATGGCCATCCTTGCATTAAAAGTACGCAAATTAACTTTTTGACATTTGCATTACTAATTTTGGCGCTTTGATGGAAGTACTCTGCTACCAAACTTTAAAACCCCAGATATCACCTCACACGGCTAAGAAAAAAGGAGGAAAGACTTCAAAGTGAATAATTACCTGTTGATGATGTATTATATTTAAAGACTCTGGCTGTGGATTAAAGCTGCTTCTGGGGTTGTTAATAGCCTGCAGTAAACAACTAATGAATCAAAGAAAAGGAGTAAAAAGCAGCTATAGTTGAAGGACATTGCCATTAATACCAAAGGCCAGAGTTGAAGTGTTAAGTGTAGGACAATAAAATACAGTCAGTTCACACTGGAGTGAATAAGAATTTAGAAAAATGGTCACAGGTCGGTTATTAGGGATCGTCCTTTGAGCTTTGTTCTCAAAGCGCTTTGATGCCATGCACAAGCCCAGGTTTTTCCACCCCTCTGTTTTTTCTGCAGTTTTTATGTGGCTGTAATGAAAGGAATAGATTTGAATGCAAGGAGCTGTTGTTACCTACAGCAGCGGTGGAAACAGCGTGCTTCCAGAGAAAAGAAATAAAAGCTCAAAGGAGGAGGCACAGAGCAGGAAATGGAGAGAAAACAGCTGAAAACAGTGCAGAATAAATTAGATGTCTACAGGGATCTTTCCGGTTTTGAACTACAGAGAATCTTCATGAAATACCAAAGCAAAAAAAGCGGTGGTTGAGGGAAATGATCTCAACGTGCTATAGCTAAGGAGACAACAGCAGGGCTCCAATGTGTACTCCTTTGATCATGGCCCCTCTTCTTCCCACCAGAGCAACACCTTTTAAGCATCCCTCACATGGGCAAGGGTGTGAAGGCTGCTTTTTGTACAAAAAGGAGCCCTTACCTGAGAAGCTTTAAAAGGAGGACTGTTCTTTTTATTTAAATGTGTGTAGGAATTTGCACAATTAATTTAAGTTAATTTTATTTGAATGTATGTGGTCATTTGTGAATCCTGAATTTTCAGGCAACTATGTATTTTCTCTTTGAAAATTATCTGGGGAGAAACAAACCATAGTGAAATGCTGTGAGCTTGCAGTCCCTTAGGCTGATGTGTATCTGGCATGGTCCTAAATGACTTTTCACCTTGCCAGACCTAAGTTTTTAAGGCTGCTAGATCTTCTCGGGGTTCATACATAGGGTTTGGGAATTGACTGAAAATAAGGACAAGTAACATGTGGATGATACACATGAGATGAAGAGATTCCTTCCAAACCCTGCCATTCTGTATATGCAACACCTGTCTGTCTTGTGGGCTTCTTTCACAGACCCTATGTGGCCATTTCTATGTCACGTCTTACCCATGTTGTCTGTGGCTTTTGCTGCGTGCTCTGAGGATTGCATCTTGCTGAGCGTTTTGTGATTGACTTCCAGACCTCAGCGAAGTCCCAGGCTTGGTTTGCCAAAGCTCGCCAGTTTAGCGTGTTATCTGTACTGTAGCAATGCCTGGAGGCCCCTTTGTGTGGAGCAGCGTCTGGGGCTGGTACACATAGAGCTGTTTGTCCTAAGGTCTGAGATGTGCTCTCAAGTCCTCATCCCCATGTTCTCATCCATCATTATAGCTTAATATGTTCCATTTGGTTCTGTCGTGAGAAAGCTATCTTGTTTGGGGAAAAAAAATGTATTATTAAGCCCAAAGCAAAGATGTAGGCACTTTTTGGTGATGGTGTTGATTATTTGCTAAATGTCATTCCCAAGTTGCCTTGTTTGCCAAGTGTGGGACATATGTTAGCAATTGACAACGTGCAACGTCGATCTCTTCTATAAATGGTTGTTTCAAAACACAATTAGTAATAAAATAAGGGGAGGCAGAAGTTCCCCAGAAGATCTAACACTGCACCTCTTTTAAAACTGTTATTGCTAGCAGGCAAGACTTGCCCCTGCTTCTCTTCCAAATTGCTTTTCTTCCTGTAAAACCTCAGGCCTATTCCCCATTTTTGCTTATGTTGCAACTTGAGAGGTTTTTGTTCCTTCAGGAGACAGCTAGTTGAAATATAGGTCCTCTGTTTCTTAATGCACTTTCCACCAACTTGTGTTAGCCTTACTTGAACAACTCCAGTAATGACATAAAATGATTTTCAAGGACCTGAAGGAGGAAATAGTTCTATGAAACCTGCTTCGTTGCTCCTATGAACTCTATCTCTTCATCTAGTTACGCTGCAGCATGGACATAAAGTATCACAGGTAGTTTAAAAGCATCAGAGGCCTGAATTTGCTGTCATGCCGTTACTGCTTTAATGTGAAGGCATTCATTCAGATGGTGTAATTTCATAGAATCATAGAATCACAGAATGGTTTAGGCTAGAATATATTTTTAAGATCATCAAGTCCCACCGTTAACCCAGCGCTGCCAGGTCACCACTAACCCATGTCCCTCAGCACCACATCTCCACGGCTTTGAAACTCCTCCAGGGATGATGACTCCACCACTGCCTGGGCACCCTGGGCCAGGGCTTGACAACCCTTTCAGGGAAGAAATTTATCCTAACATCCAATCTAAACCTCCCCTGGCACAACTATTTCCTCTTGTCTTCTCACTTGTTCCTTGGGAGAAGAGACTGGCGCCCACCTCGCTCCAACCTCCTTTCAAGAGTATTGTAGAGAGTGAGAAGGTCTCTCCTGAGCCTCATTTCTCCAGGCTAAAAAATGCCAGTTCCCTCAGCTGCTCCTCACAAGGCTTATGCTCTAGAGCCTTCCCCAGCTGACACACATTGGTTGGGTTGAAATAAATCTCAGCATATCAGGCCCAAGAGATTTACAGCAGAAGGGTTTGAAAATGCAAATATTTATACAGGTGTGCAGACCTGCAAAGCCTGTCATTGCCATGGACCTGTTTGCCTGAGGAAGTTATGGGTCTGTAGTGATGGAGGTAGAAATGGGCTTTCAAGAGATCTAAGTATCACTGAATAACAAATGGTAATGACAATACAATGCATATAAAGAGAAAGCTGCCACCAAGTGTATGAAGCACACTTGGAAATGGCACCGTTGGGTTTGTCTGATATTTGGAGGGGCAAGATTATTTGGTTGTTAGGGTAGGTGGTCGCAGATCTTTTTTTCACGCAGGATACTATGAGTTTGAGCGTGGCTGAGGTATAATGATGTGTAGGTGGAGACTGGAAGTCCAGCCTTCCAGTGACCTGGCCTAGTCCATCAGCTAGCGAGGAGAAGAAAAGGAGGTGCAGATGACAGACACAAAGTTATACCTGCCCTTTGTGATTGTCAGTGTCTTTCTTTCATATCCTACTGGACTCCTCATTGCTGTGGGACCCTGGTGTAACAGAAGAACAGTTTCATATCTAGGAGATGCTAGGAGAAAGGTTGGACTTGATGACCCTGGAGGTCCTTTACAACCATAATGATTCTGTGATTCATGTTCTTTCCAATGCAACACCAACTGCTGTGATCCACTCCCAGCAAATACTAGATAACTACTGCAATATGCTCTGTGTGGGGTGTAGCCTAAACCAGAAGTTGATGAAAAATAGCTCATCCCACTTCTCAAGCAACAACCATGGCCAAATTGCCCCGTGCTCTACATGGAGTAGCAGCCCAAAGAGCACTAAGGTCAGTAGAAATCTTCCCACTGACTTCAAAAACCTTTGGCTCAAGACTAGATGACTTTTAAAGGTCCCTTCTAACCCTAAACATTCTATGATGACCCCGGGGCTGAGCCATTACTTTTCATCTCAGGGTTAAAACTTCCCATTGGACATTTTTAGGACATTTAAAAATGCAATGGTAAGTCAGAGAGGTTTGATAAAATTAAGTAACTCTATTTTCAGCTCCTTCAACTATGATCTATTAAACTGCATCTTGGTAGCACAGAGCCAGTAACAGTGATTGCAACCCTCTGTCTCAGAGGTGATGGGTATCATAGAAGTATAGAATGGTTTGTGTTGGAAGGCACCTCCGAGATCATCTAGTTCCAACCCTCCTGCCATGGCAGGGACACATAGACCAGGATGCTCAACATGTCATGGCCTGAGTTATTCCTCTGCCCCACCACTGTTGATGCCACAGGAGCTATGACTATCCAGGGAGCAGCAGGAGAAGGATGAAGAAGTAGAATTAGGCCACGTGGAGGAGAAGGATCAGGCATAACAAAGTTAACCATCACAGCCCGTTAGCTAATTTCTCCTATACACTCTTCTTTCCAGTGGGAGCCAGAGACAATAATATTACATTATTGCTGACAGTAATGCCTGTGTTGGGATATGTGTTGCTGGCAGGAGCTGAAATCTTTGAGGTATTTGCCATTGGGAGCTCAGTCCCATCCCTCCTGGTTTGTTTATTATTTGCAGCTCTGCTGCCTTGGTCTCTCGGCCAGCTGGCTGGTGTGGAAAGGGGATTCCTGGAAGAGCAGCATGAGGCTGGCCCAGGCCTTGGGGGGTTGTTACCACATCCCCAATCGTGCACTTGACACTGACACACTGAGTGATTTAGAAGCAGACACTTGCTGTCTTTGCCTCCATTTCCCTTTCTGTGAAATTTTGATGGTGGTGCATGCTTCATGAACTGCATGAAGCTGTGCAGTTGCCAAGCTCTCTATGAGGCAACAGATGACATCAATTAGCTGGGTTG
>JAVSBS010003177.1:0-39905 GCA_033124195.1 Coracias cyanogaster
TGCTAGGAGAAAGGTTGGACTTGATGACCCTGGAGGTCCTTTCCAACCATAACGATTCTGTGTGATTCTGTGATTCTCATCCAGTGTCTTGCTCCCCTCCTTTCCTCACTCCCAACCCTAATATCTATTACCTAAGAAGATCTCTGCACCTCCATGCTGTTAACCACATCCCGTTAGCTGAAAACACCCTCATCTCTCTAGATGAAGAGCAGAAAGGTAGCAATTCTTGCTTGACTATTACTAAAATTTACAAAAGCCAACAGGATGATGACATACAGCAGGAATGATGCCATCCAAAGCAAAGGAAAAATGCTGCAGTCCTTCCTCATGCAAGATCTGCAGAGGCACCACTAGGACTTTTGCTTCAGCAATACCTTGCAAAACTGACACCTAAAAAAAACTTACACAGAATATAGATTCAATTTATGACGTAACAAATAATATTTAATATATAGCATTGAATGCATACACATCAATACCAGTGCTGTAACAACAAAACAGAACTCGTAAAATTAGCAGCAGGTTTTTCGCAAGTACAAAAATACACATTTTTTTCAGAACATATATAATAGCAAAATTTATCAGGATATATTATACAAACTCAAAGCATTTAGATAATGCATTACTTTTAATATATTATACGATGTTTTAGATGCTGCGTAATAAAATTACATGTGTTCTGCTTGCAATAATACATAATGCCATTTACAGCAATGTTAAGAAACTATTCACAACTTAAACACGAACAGAACAGCCAATGAAGCACAATAAATGAAACACACGGAGTTGCGAGGTGTTAGTTACAAGCTTCAGCGATTCTCTTTACATGTTTTTGAGATTTTCTTTTTTCTTTCTTCCGCAGTGTGAAAGAAATAACTACACCTATCGAACATACCTTATAAACATACAGAAAACAACACACTTACTCCTTGGAGGACAATGAAGGTAATACCTAGTTTCCGTTTCAGAACAGCAGTATAATACCACAGTTAGGGGATCTATGCTGACTTTGCACGCTACATCAAAACCACAAAGGACTGGGACTCACATCCGCAAGGCTCAACACACGAGTGGTCGAGGGGAGAGGCCCAGCAGGCACCCCACTGTCCTGGCAGGCTCAGAGAACAGGGCACTGCTCTTAGGTACCTCCTGGGACCCTTCCAGATTTTCGGGAGATTTCTGTTTGCTTGTTTTTTAGCAATTTTTATTATTCTTACACTGTTCTTGCAAAGCTTTATGTGGGAACATTACTCAGATAGTTTCCTAAAAAAAAGAAAACCTGTGAATCTGAGGACTGCTCAATTAAATTTGAACAGCCTGGATATTAAACTTAAAATGAACACACATTAACACCAAAGGCATTTTCTTTATGGTGTTTATTTTAAGTGTTAAGCTTCCTCTGCAAAAAAGCTTTGGTCAGTCTCTTCAAACTTTGGATTGCTGTAATGCTCTTCTAGACCTCCTCTTTGATCTTGGATCATGAAGTCTGTCTCTTTCTGTGACTTTCAAAGGTAATGGCTGAACGTCAGGCTTAATCAAATAGCCGTCGACTCCATCAGTAGGTTTCAGGGGCACTCGCCTGCTGTTGGGCTCCACCAAGCCCGCCTCAGCCAAAGCGTCGGTAGGTTGTGGAGATGGTGGCACCCTGGTGGGTGTCACCAAATAGTCATCAGCCGCTTCAGCGGCAGTGTCTTCGTGTTTCTTTAGTGACTGAAAAGTGCTATCGAACGGGGAGGAGGTTTCAGTTGGGGTAAACACAGATTGGTCTGAAAACTGAGAGAAAGCACTGTCCAGAGAGCTCATTGATGACACAGACGGAGATGTCCCAGGAGAAGACAGGCTAGAAGAGCTAAATCCTGAGCAAATATTGAATCCCTCTGGCATTGGAGGCAGGAGGCAATGGGACAAGTCTTTCTTTTCAACGTTTTGGTTTGTGTTGTCACTTTTACCAATGTTAATCCCTATAATCAGGCTCTGATTGATAAGCTTTTGCCCTTCCATTTGCAATGACCGTAGCTGATGGAGATAGTCTTCATCTTCATGAGACAGGACAACATCACAGCTGGTTTTGCGCATTGCCTTCTCATGACCACCACCAAGGCAGGCAAAGCTGGGGGCAAGGAGGCCAATTGTGGGCTCTGAGGAGCGCCTGTGTCTCCTCAAAGTTTTGAGAGTGCCTGAGGTAGCTGCTGAAGAGAAGCCCAGTGCACTGGAGTGGAGAGACTCATTCTCTGAATTTTCTTGCGATGAAAACTTATGGTGTACGTCAGCAGAAACTGACAACTGTTTCGATTTGGTCTTACCCTGAATTTCATCCACTTCGGTCTGCTCCGAATCACCATCACTCAGAGTAAAGACAGACTCCCTGCTCCTGTTATCCTGATCTCGGTTCTTAATCCAGTCGCTAGAAGAAGAGTCAGCTTCATCGTTCGCCTCGTTTTCCAGGCTGTCATAGGAAGAGTCATTCAGATGGAGAGAAGCAGCATCTGCAAGGACAAACCAAGTGTTAACACACCAGTGACTGCTGAACCACCCTGCTGCCAAGCAGCTGCATTGTTTGGGGTTTTCTTTGGCACGTATCCTTTACTTTCAGGAGCGTTTGCCCTTTAAAGATTCTTCAAGCAGAAATACCAATAATTTCAGAAGAAATTACTGTCTAATTTTCAAATAGAAAAACTGAAATGAGTGCTAAGTTGCAGTCCAGTCAAGAAATAGGATAACGGCACAAATAAGGATTAGAGGGTTTTGTGTGTTGGTTTTTTTAAGTGGGGAGCTTTAGTATTAGGAAATCCAGCTGTAAACATTAATTTCCATACAGTATATTGAATCAGTAATTTATTGAATTTTTTCTTCTGGTTATTGAATATTGAAAGCAACAGTTAACCTTTCACTCCTTCTTTTAGACAAATGGAGAAAACAGGGCATACTTCATACTTTTATGGTCTTCCAGAAAATACAGTATTTTTAAGAGCAACACTATGAAGAAAGTTCCAGTCTCAGTTTAAACAGTCACCTCATTTCCACTGGGCGGTGCACACCTGGGCCCTATTCCATACATGTGATAATGGGAATTACATTAAATCTCTTTCGCTCTGGGCTATGCTAAGCTGACTTATCTCACATTTGCAGCAGACAGAGTTCACGCATGGGCAGTCACCATGCCTCAGTGCGTGCCTGAAAACTTGTTCAGCTGCCATAACCTATCGTGGGTCTGAGCTCTCAGTCCCAGCACAGCAGATCCCATATGCTTCCACTACTGGGGAGGAAGCAGGCCAAATTTCACTGGGTTTCACCAAATTTCACTGGAGGCAGAGCGTGAGGATTCTGGAACAGCCACGCCAAGTCAGTCTGGCATGCCAGAGCAAGTGCCATTGCTACTTTCATACTCCAGCTGTGCCAAGATTTATTTTATAGAAATGCTGCTTTATAAGGAGAGACCCAAAACTCAAGTCAAAATTGATACTATCACAGAGTTGGAGAGTAAAGAGCATTAATGATATTCTGGAATGCTCTGCCAACTAGTCTGTCAGACATTTCAGTCACCAGTTCCATGATTTTTCTGTGCGAGTAGCAAAATCTGGATCTTCCACTGAAACTCTGGAGATCTTTCTTTTGATAATGAAGGATAGATGCTTTCAACCCTAATATAGACAGCTATTACAAACATTGTTAATCACTGAATTCATGATATTCTGGGAAAACACAGGCTGGGGCAAAAATGCTAGACTTCAGATGAAACCTTCTCCAGATTCTTTTTGTTTCCTTTGTTTCCTCTCCCCCCTTTTTTAACACAGTGGCTCAGATGACTGAAATAGGATTCTTTGGGAGAGCATTTTGTGATATGGTCCAGGTCTGTAGTAAATTGAATCAGTCATTATCACCAATAGTTAGGGCAAAGGAAAGACAAGAGCAGCATCTGGGATCACAATGTGAAGAGGGAACAGCATTCCTCCATGGAATATACTGATCTTTTGCCCAGCTGACTTTAGCTGTCTAACAGGATCAAAACATCGTCTGTATTACCTGAGCTGTTCTCTCTCTTGCACGTCATCAGTATTTCTCCAAAGAGGGAGGTAATTTCCTCTCCAAAAATCCTGCAGCAATTCTCAGTGAGGAACTGTACCAGACTAGAAACCTGCAACAAAAGCAATGGGAGAGAGAGATGTCTTGTTAAGTCCTCCATTATTCCACTCAGGTGAAGCTCCCCATACAGACGAGGAACAGGAGCAAACTGCCCATCCATTATGTGCCCGCCTGACAGCCAGGAACTCCTCTCCTGATCTCCCGCGCCTCAGGAAAACAGCCAGGCCCAGCCAAAATGTCCCAGTACACATCCTTGTATACTTTTCCATTTCTACTCTGTCCTGTTCCAAGGTCACTGCAACCATTGATCTTTTTGATGAGAGAAGCACTTTGCTAATACATTGGGTATTGCTTTATGATCTCCCTCCCCTTCTTCCAGGCAGCTTATGAGAATAGATTGATGAACGTTTCTGGAGCCCTGATAAGACAAGAAGTTGCCGGTTTTCATGTTTGTAACTAACAGCCTAGCTGGATAGGATTAAGGTGTTTTTTTACTACATTGCACTGTTTCTTACCTTTTTTGTAAATTCACTTTCTATATCAGGAGAGGAGGAAACAGGAGGCCAGAGCAGGCTAGGTGCAATGCAGATAGCCAGATTAAACGCATTCATCTGGTTCTCTTCAGATCGCATTTCTATACCATGTAGTACTCCAAAGAGGTAACGTAAGAGAACGACATTAGCTCTGGGGAGCTGGTCTATTAACCTGAAAACATAAACAAATGTAATTCTTCAAATTAGTAACTGGACAGAATAAAACCGTTTTCCATTGATACACACAAGCCAAGATAATGAAAACACAGAAACCGGGTAACTAATGGTCCACTAATTAAACCAGGGATGTGTCAAGGAGGTGTTGTTGCTCAGCTGCTTTCCCTCACTGTGACACATCTCTGAACCCTAATGCATAATTAAAATGACATTCTGTTAAACTAATGAACCAAGTGCAAAGCATGACATGAAACTGTATTTCACTTAAGGTACCTGATAATTCACTATTCACTTAACCAAACAATTCAGTTGCCTCTCCATGACATCTAGTTGCCATAAGTATGTATTTATATAAGTATGCATTCACAAATTATTCACAAATAACACTTTTTTTCACAATTCCATTCTGTCTTCAAAATGGTCACTAAAATTTGAGATGAATGAAGGGAAATATATAAGGTACTGACTTCAGCTACCCTTTCACCCATGACTTCAGGGTTCCCTGCAGATGATTTGGGATTTGGCATCAAGCAGAAATCCAGGTCTTGGATAACATATTTAGAAATATTATAATTTTTTTTCATGAAAGAATATTTCATTTACTTACGGGTACCCACAGAAGACAGAAAAGCAGGACAAAAGAGAGTCTGAAAATTGTCCCATACAGGCATAGTTAAGTAAGCATGTCCCCTACTTAAGTAAGTTTGAACGCCCTGTCATATACAAAGATATTTTTGGCAGCTATTTTAACAAATTGTAACTCTAAGCGGTAAATACAATATTTTGGATTCTTCATTCTGGGATATAAGTTTATAGGAAAAGAATATAGAGAATATAAGTAACCATACCTCTGGATGCTTTTTATCTTCTCTTCATTATTTCCTTGATCCATCACAGAGACCCACTTATCACAGAGCTGTGATGACAAAATGCTGCCTGGGATGTTGCGAAGAAAATCCTTATCAAGAGAAAAGAACAGAACACATGAACAGCTGTTCCAGCATGTGGGAGGGAATAGGAATAAGATAGGCAGATACAAAAGGATGTATCAGTGGGACAGCACTAGCTGACAAGCATCTTCTTCCACACAGCAACCAAAACCAGAAGAAAATAATCTGACATAAAGAAGTACTTTGGATTATTCTTAAAGTGAAAATTTTCTGCCCTTTTCTCACCCTCTTCTGTCAATATAGAGACATTTGGATGCTTCATCTGCTATTGCTGAACTAAAAAAATCTGCAGTGGGACCAGTTATTTTGTTGTCTGTCTTTACGTATCACTTAACTTCACCTGTAGTCCCTGTATCTTCTTCTTAGCTCACAAGATCAAGTATCTCCAGATCATATGCTCTCCAAGAATGCCTACCTTCCTTCCCCCAGTCAATGCCTTTTGATAATGGAGTGCTTACACCAGTCATGGACAGTCTTGCTGCTCCTGTTTCCTAAAACCTCAACCACTGGTCGGCAGACTGTTGCAACTTGGGATGAAACCCAAGTCCTAGCTTCCCAAACAACCTACAGTATGGGAAGTTATGACGCACACAAATGACACATTTGCTCTTACGTGGTAACTCTTCACTGTTATAAATGCTAAGGTATTGCCCCTCAGTGAAACTGTTACACCCATGGGGTGAGTACTGCACACCAGCACTTTGCATGGTGTAGCTGTCCTGCCCTAAATGCATATTTTAAATCTACCAGTAGGAAAGTAATTGTCTAAGTCTCATCCATGAAAACCTCTCATATGGTAGCAAGAGGAATGGCTTTCTGCAACAAAAAGATCGCACTAAAGCACTGCTTGCTTGAGAGTGGAGATTACTGTTTCTTTTAAGCAAAACCTACATATAAACAGATGCACTGTACTAAAATGTGGAAAGAAATATGCTGATCTTCCCTGTAGCTGAAATTTTACTGAAGGCTTGGGATGCTTCTTGCACAAGGAACATTTTTTTTAATGTACAAGTCTGTAAGAAAAGGTAATGCATGGGAAAATTAATCCAAATATTTTGGGCAACACTACACACCCGCTAGGATCTGTAGCGTAAGGTGTTACTGATGAATAAGGAAACAGGTCTGTAAACCTGCTGTTCTAGTATTTCATTGACTTTAAGCAGAGACAAAGAGAGTAACAGGACCAGGTTGTAGCTGAGACCTCAGGAAAGCTGGCAGCAAAACAAGCTGGCTAGTCTTCTTCCCCATCCTGACTCAGTGGTAGCCTCCTGTGGAGACCCTCACAACATTAATGTGTCAGCCTATACTTTTTAATTCAGCCCACCAAGTCCTCTTTGGGCCTGCCCCTGGGGAAAAGTCCTACGTTTTTGTGCCCAGGATCTGTGCTGCTCTCACCCAAAAGGGAGGAAAGGAACATTCTTCACATACCTTAAACAGCGATGCTGTCACAAATATGGATTCACAGGCTAGGTCCACTTCAGCACCTGAATCAAGCTTCTCCTTGAGCTCTTTGCAGGTTTTTGCACTTCCAGAGCGCCTGAAAATACCCTTGGTGGAAGGGCCCTCTTGGTAAAGGAGGGAAAGCATGTCCTAAACAAAATCAAAAGGCAGAGAGGCTTTGTCAGAAATATATTTTATTGTCTAGTGCCATTAAAATGTAGTTTTGCCACTTTTGCCACAGATGAAAACCTTTGAGTCCTTAAAAAGCTCAAAAATCAAACACAAGTCAAGGTTCACTCTCCAAGCCATTCCAAACTGCACAGTGAAGCTGTGGTCTGGGACACTGATTTCAGAAAACATCCCCTCAGAAATACTGTGCTGCCACTGCTAAGCACTAAGCTCCTGCATGATCTTCCAGGATCTGTACAAGTATCCGCTGAGTCATTTAAATACAGATACACTGTGGTATGGGAAAAGGAGAGTGGTCTACCTAATCCAAAGATCTGCATCTGACAGCAGCCTCAGCCAGACACCACTTGGCAGGAAGAAATGAAGCCCTCGCTACTCATCAGGGTGTACAATATCATCACTGACCAGTGATAAGACTTACTCCATGCCCGATGTCGGAAAAAACCAAGATTTTATCTAAGCTGGAAAGTGCTTTATTTGTTACTATCTATCTGCACTTCTACAGCAGAACATAGAATCATAGAATGGTTTGGATTGGAAGGGACCTTAAAGATCACCTAGTTCCAACCCCCCTGCCATGGGCAGAGACATCTCCTATTAGACCAGGTTGACCAAAGCCCCATCCCACCTGGCCTTGAACACTTCCAGGGGTGGAGCAGCCACAGCTTCCCTGGGCGACCTGTTCCAGTGTCTCACCACCCTCAGAGTGATGAACTTCTTCCTTACATTCTGATCTATATCTCCCCTTCCCCAGTTTAAAGCCATTACCCCTCATCCTATCACTAAAAACCCTCATAAAAAGTCCTTTCCCAGCTTTCTTGTAGGCCCCCTTCAGATACTGGAAGGCCATAATGAGGTGTCCCCAGAGTCTTCTCTTCTCTAGGCTGAACAACCCCAACTCTCTCAGCCTGTCCTCATAGGACAAACAGAGATCAGAGTCAGATTTTTATGCCCTTTGCTTCTCATGAGCGGTATCACACTCCGCAAGCAGCTCAGGGCTGTCAGTGAGACCACCTATGGGAGAAGGTGCTCCCACCTGGGAGGTCACCCAGAGGGGGCTAAAACTTGGCTTATGGCTCCTCTGAAGCTAATGAGGCTGCAAAGGCGTAAGCAGGTAGGCAGCTCACTACCTGAGATATTTAAAGGGAAAGGGAAAACAAGTAGATTCCTGCCTAGCCTTTAAAATAACAGGAAGGCCTGATTTCTTCTGCTAAATAAGAGAGGAAAATGAGCAGAAAAGGAAATGCTGAAATCAGAGACATCTCCTGAGGTAATATGTACATATTTCTCAGTTGCTCAATTCTCTGTGGTCTCCTGTGGGTTGTATCTCAGAGATGCTGGTCACCTTACCCCAGGCCTGCTCCAAGTGATGTGGAATTTGTCATGTTTTTCCTCTTCTGAGGGAAAAACAGTCTCTGGTATTACATGCATGCACACAGTGGTCTGACGACCAAGTTATAAAAAGGGATGGCAAGAAAAGGGACACTAGGGGAGAGTCTGTCATCATTAAACTGAGTGACTGTAACAGTAATGGCTAAGCAGTGGGGTTGGTGACTTTCCTCGCCTGGACTGTGAAGTAGGTCCTCCTGACACACAGCAGTGAAAATAAGTCTAATGGAAACTATTATTTTCACTTCTCCTCTTTAACGGTGCTTTCTCGCTCTTACAGAAGTTGAAAGTCAAGCACTCCTGTAAGTGCAGACACTTTGGAGGAGCACGTTCATGGCAACAGGACTCATCTCAGCATTTCCCTTTTCTTCACAGGGCTTTAGAGCTCTGCTGTCAAAACAGGCCAAGTCCTACAGCACAGGACCTTAGCACATGAACAAATGCTTTGAACATGTATTTTGAATAAAATACCCACAGGATAGACCTGGGAAGCCCCTTTTAAAGTAGTAAACCCAGACAAAATTACAGAAATGAAGCTAATGGTGTAAGACAATGGCGACAAGAGAGCCCTCCAGCTGTGAAAGCAAGTGTGAAGCTCTGAAGCAGAGATATCAAACATGCCTGCAGCATTCATCCCTGATATTTTCCTTCTCTTGCAGGTCAATCCCACACATGCAGTATTCCATTCTCCAGAGATGCTGCATGAAATCAAAAGTAAGTTATATTTTATGGCACTTAAACGCAGTGTTTAAGATTCAAAGCACAAAGTCTACCAAGCTGTGATTCTATGCTTAGTAACTCTGAGGGTTTTTTAAGATAAAAATTCACTAATATTCAAGTTTTGGAGAAATTTCTGAAATGCAGCATTGGCTCGTCTCTCAAACAGAGAGAATGAGGGACCAGGTTCTTACAGAGTCCAGCTCTGGAGGGCTTAAGTAACATAAATGATAAAAATGCACACTTCTCCCCCAAAAGAAAATAACAAACCCACACTACTAAAAGACCTGCAAAGTCCTGGTGTGATTCACTATTCAGGCAGTGATAAAGTAGCACATCAAGCACAAGCTCAGGAGACAAACCATCTCTTCCTGTAAACGGGTGTAACTCCACTGATTTCAGTGGGGTTCTGGCAAGCTGTTTCAGCCAAAAGTCAGGCTGTTAGGATGAGGGGCCCAATCCTATGGGGCTCACACCCGCTCTGCAAACGTTTCAATTGCTGCAGTGCCAACAGGGCAGCCCCCAGTCCTGACAAAAAATGACACACATTTACCTCAGTTATGCTTAGGAACAGGCTCTAGGACAACCTTTTTCATGTTCCTGGACCAGTTTTGTGAGCACCCACAGCACCAGCGCTTCCTTTGGACAGGAGGAAAAGATGCTTCTGCAGCCTCTGCTTTCCCACCTATTTTTGCAGTGGTGCTGTCAGATATAAAATGAGGACCCAGAGTGCTTGCCTTTCTTGGGATGACTTCCAGAAATGTCCTGAAACTGTCTACTTAAGGGCAGGTAGCATTTTTACCCATGCGTGGGCTGCCTATATAGGACAGTAGATGCCACATTTATAGAGCTGAGGATTTTATAGAGATCTTGGGAGTGGTTTAAAAAGTGTGTGTGAACGTGGCATTTATTTACACTGCATAAGTGAGGATTAGGGAACAAGCCTTATAGCGTGGGCTATAAAGAAGAAATAGCCAAGAGCAGCAGACCAATTACATACATTTCTCAAGCTGTTTGTTATTAACCAGGCCAGACCACAACATATGTTAAAAACCAATGTTCTTGCTGAGAACCACAAATGAGGTTTCCTTCTGGTTTCTTTGCTTGGGCAATTTCAGTGTCCTGTTTATGAAGTGTCCCCATGTTCTCATTCACTACACAAAGAAATTCCATCACTGTAAAAGCTAGCCCTGAGCCTGGGACTCACCAACAGCGGTTTGGGCAGGTTGTCATCCTCACAGATGGCTGTTAGCAAGAGGCCAAAGAGCTTCCCAGGAGCAGCAGATGTTGAGGAGAGGGGTGCATTGTCCAAGCGAGTGCCTGGGCCACGCCAAAAAGCCCAATTTATGATAGATCTTTTCCTTTTAAATGACTTTTGGCTTAAGTCTGGGAAAAGAGAAAGGTGTTTATTAGAAGAAATGCATTTCAATTTTAATTCCAGTATTTGTTTTGTGGTGGTTGCTATGGTTTTGAGGGAAAAAAATGTCATGAACTCAACAAACTCCTTGGCATTCAGCTCAGGCTAATCCACCATGCACATACCTGTGCGTGTGTGTGGAGAATGTGCTGCCCTACCCACGCTCTTAAGAGGATCAGCAGGATCTGCACTTCATTGCTGGACCACAGCGTCAGCACTTACCACTAACTGTGGGATGGCAAACCTCAGCCCACTGACTTCATGTGGAGCTGAACTGTGCTAAATAACTCATTTCCCACCCACAGGTGCAAAACCACAGACCTTCTTTGGAAAAAAACAAAACATAAACACCACTGCCCTCATCTTGGCTTGCTCTTCAGAGGCATCCCAGTTTCCCTGGCAATGCAAGAGAGCACCCAGAGAATCAACTAATGGGGTGAGATGTCTTCAGACTAGGAAAAGCTGCTGCCTTTGCTCTCTTCTCCACAAACCATGTGTATCATTAGTGTCCTCACTCCAAGCATTTGCTGACCATGGCCCAGGGACCGTGCCTACCCTTTAATCAACACCTCACAGATGGCATTTCAGCGTGCTGCCAACACACTGATGTGCTCTGTTTGTCTTTGTTTATTTTAAAGTATTTCATGAGATATCTAAAGAGCACCACTAATTGAAGCTCTTATTTGCAGTGTATAGAGAAGAAAATACTGGTATTGGGATACAAAAAGGTTTTTTTTGTATGACCTTTCTCAACATCAGCCAGTGTAAAGTCTTCTTAACAGCACAGGCTACTGCTCAGGGTGGGTTGGGACTGTTTATGATAAGAATGCTAACTGGCAAAACTTATTCTGATATATTTTCCCTTTTTGAGATGTTTTGAAAGCCAGTCAGCTTTGATTTAGTTGCTTTCCTACTCTATGCATCTTTCTATTAGCTGGTTCTTCCACACAGTCAAACATTTTGCTTTCTGCTGTTGTGGAGGGCAGAAGGTAAAAGCAAGGCTTGCAGAAGTAAAGATTGTTGTATATTACCAGATTTTTCTCCCCTATACTTTACTACCCTTGTTTTTTTAATACGTCATTCCATTCTAGGGAATCATTCTCCCTTTGGGAATGGGTGGAAGTCTTTTCATTAGAGGCTTACAGGATGAAAAGTTACAGTTTAACTCAAAATGTAAACATATGAATGTGAAAGCCTGATGAAAAATTCTTTTAATAAAAAATAATTATGAGGATATACATTTTAAGCAGTCCAAGGCTTTATGAAAAATAAGCTTGGCAGTGTCTAAGTCTTTACTCGACATGTTATGTTTTGGGAGAACATAACTAACCTATAACTTTCAAAACCACAATTTTCTTTCAGCTGAGCTGGATATTAGCACATGAATATGGTTTGTTTCACCTGGAGTTCTAATCACACAACGGCAAATACATATTGTGGTTTTTCTGGCAACCCTGTAGATCTCAGTGGAAGTAAAAACTAAGAAGAGATGCTGTTTTGGAGAACAAGGAATAGCAGAAGTGAAAAAACCAAAAATGTCTTAAAATCAGGAACTTTTCTTAGTCTCGTACTGTTTGCTCCACTATTAAAAGCCATGGCTCAAGCTCACCATGTGAGCAAGGGGTAATTGCAATTAATTGCAGCTCTCTCCTGGGACAGTAAGATGAGAATAGGAGGATGTATACTTTCTTTTCTTGAACCTGTGCAAAGTTACAACACTGGGAGAAGCCCAGCCTCCTTTCAGCCACGACAGACGCCAATTATTGCTTGGCAGAAGTACATTCATACAAAAAAATCAGGGCCTTGCTCTGGTGGATTCTTCTAGGCCAGGATCAGTAAAAAAGCACTACTTCTTTGGTTGCAGATCTTGCTCTGAGCTCAGAGCAGCCGTGTAGTCTGCTCATATTTTACATGCAGGGAATTTCTATTCATAGGTAGTGTGCCAGCCATTCAAGTGGCATTTCTTCTTCTTGCAAACTAATCAGAAACTTCTAAATAAAATATCAGATCTATTTAAGAACATAACATACTTTCTGATCAAACCCTAACTGTCAAACAATTCTCAAAGACCTCCTTTCTGTATTGAGACTAACTTGTTGAAATTTTGCTTTCTCTTTTTAACGGGCAGTTAAATAATAATTTGGATTACAGACGTGCCACTGACAGCACTCAGTTCTTTCAAGCTAGACTTTAAGCAAATCCATATTTACAATACTTTTTAGACATGTGCTCATGAGTATCACTTAATGGCTATGTTTAACTGGTAGGTGACCATTCCTGCTACATGCTGAAAGGCTGCAGGAGAGGTGACGGAAACACTCCAATTCTTCCACACAGCAGATTCTTCTGTCCTTTTTTTAACCATCCTGCCAGGACAGCCAATGCAACTACACCACCACAGCTGGTGTCCACACAGCTACTTATTTGATGTGACGGCCAGTTGTCAGTCGTGTCTGCCTGTCAGCACCTACAATCCCTGCCTAACCATGGTGCACGCTGGTACAACTGGGCAGCTACCCTCTGCAGCCTCCAGAAGGGACAGCGTGTCCAGCACAGCAGCGCTGGCGCAGGGAAGTGATGGGAGGGAGGACAGCACAGCATGTGTGGCAATGAAATGTGGGGTTACAGCCTCCGCTCCCTGTCAATTTGCCCTGTATGTGGTGGTGTGCCTACTGGTTAGCTAATAACACCACAGACTTTGGCTTGCTGATCTGAAGATGAGCCCAAAGCCAGATCATAGCCTTGGCTTGCACACACGTACCAGTTGCCATTTTCCAAAACCAAAATAGGTGAGAAAGAGTTCGGAAGAGCACAGTGAACAGCGCCATATGCAAGATAACCTGGTTTGCGAGCAGCCAGACCTACACATCACCGTAAAAGATTTTGTCTGAAGAAAACAGGACTAAAAGCCTCTTTCTCCCACTGAGCACAGTCCCTGTGCATGACTTGCAGGCTGCCCCAGGCTTCTGCTGCCCCAAAGCCAGCCTTGCCTCCCCTCCTGGAGCTTGCACAGCACCGCTGACAACACATCTGCATTAGAACTTTATGGCCTGATTTGCATTTCTATTTTCTCTTGCCAGTCAACGTCAGCTGCCAAGTGGGGCCTGTAAACCTAATTACAGCCCTTTGCTAGATTGCCTCATTCTTAAAATATGCCATGAAGTAATATATGATAGAAATTACTGGGAAGAGGGGGGTGAAGGCATGTGGAAAGGAAATTAGTTTATATAAAATGCAATGAATTTCCAGAATAATTTGTAATAGACACTGGTATAGCCTCACTATAATTTCTAAAAACATTACAAATTGATTCAACTCATAAATTGTGGGAGATCTTAGCTATTGGGGAGTGCACAGGATAACAGTGTGCATGTTATTTTGATTATACAGTCACTGTTGGTGAAGTAGGGCAGAGTTCCTAATTGAGCAGAGTATGCCAGCGTGTTAAGCACAATAAAAACACATGGGATGCATCCCTGCCCAACAAAGTTTTTAGTCTAATGCCCAAATCCTGTAAAGATCTCGTTCGTTTTACGTAGGAGCAGTAAGCAGTCATTGTGTCATTGACAACAGAGGCCAAAACAGAGAGCAAGTGCTCATATTTTTGCAGCGTCAAGGCCAAAGGCAGAAGAATATATTACTGTCTTCATTTTACTCAAAGAGAACTGAAATAAAGAAGTCGTGTTTGCTCATCTTATCTAGGTATTCAAGAACATACCAGGGCTGCTTTGCCATGTGAGGGTACCAGTGAGGCAGGTGTGTAGCCCTAAGTACCTTGTTGAGATAAAGGATGCTGCCAAATGCTGCATGGGAATTCTCTGACAAAGTCAAGCCTTGACTCCTGAACCGTAAAACCACTCTGCCTTGCTACAGAGTGTAGCAAGGGCTGCAGAGAGCAGCTCAGCTAACAAACTCACAAAAAATTGCAGGGGAGCGATCTTGTCTTTCTTTTGCTGGTTTTAGAACAATCATTTGACAGGCAGCTTGTCAAAATGTAACTAACAAAGATGACACATACACAACAGCACGCTCAAATCAGGGAGGGCTACATGACAAAATCCCCCGTGCAGCTGGAAGGTACATCTGCGCGCTCCTCCTTGCTTCCCACCCCCCCCTCCATCCCAGCGCCTTTGCTTCTATGGCAGAGCCAGGGAGGTGGCCTGGCTGTGGGTGAAGGATGCTGGGGCGAGCAGGGTGACGCACCGTTCAGCTGCTGGCACACAGCCAGGCGGCTTGGCTTCAGCACAAACTGGCACTGCAGCTCCTGGGGCAGCTGCTCCGTCAAGAAGGACCCCTGAAGCTGCCTGGGGCAGGCACAGTGCTTTGATCCATGGGGCATTGCGTCGCGAATGTGGCTCATTTTAATTCCAAAGGGATACTCATGCCCTGTTCAAAGAGAAATCATAATAATCTGTGTTGGATTGACTGCAGACTTGCAAAACTCCATCTGCCTTGGAGGAAAAGTAGATTTTGCATGCTGGCCTGCAGCACTTTCTCTCTCAGTAATCTCAGAATCGAGGCTTTTCTGCGTATGTACGCTGGCATCGCCTTAGACTAGCGGCTAGGGAGCTACTGTATCCAGTGTAGTTAAACAAACATAAAAGTAAAATCAGATCTATTATAGCTGTGTCATGCTCATCAGAAAAAATACAAGTGACTATTTCTGAATTCAGTGTTTATTCTTTCTACAGCTTTACTTGTGACACTGAAAGTTTAGGTACTGGTTGCTCACATGGTTCTGGCAAGAAATGAGATTTTTGCTAAGCATGCAAAACTAAAAAATCCATTGTGAACATGATCTTCCCTCCTTCTCCATGCAACAGCCATCAGCTCAGTCAAGTGAGACACAATTATGGTTCCTGTCTGAGGCTGAAATAGGAAGGAAACATTAATCACAGGGCTAATGCAAATGAGCTACACTCGGCATTAACCAGCATCTTTGGGGACTACACAGGTGCAATTTATTTCTGGAGAAGCTTTCAAAAATTCCACCAGAAAGATATTTTTTGGACTTGTCTAAAAACCTGGCAGTTGAAATATATTAAATATGGGTACAATCTTAAGAAGTTTTAGTTAATTTGCACTTAGACTTGAACACTGATAGTGGAAGATAGTTTTTTTGAGATTATAGGTAGTGTGAAGACAAAGCATAGTTGAATTCTGCTTCCTGATGTCTACCCATGATAAAAGCTGTTCTTATCTGGTCAACCTCTGTATAAATATCAAAACCAGCATAAGTTTAATATCAGATCCTTCCTTCCAAAAGATTGTAAACTGAATTTGCAGCAAGAGTCAGTCAATTAGAAAGGCCTTTCCCAGTTCTGAATTATCTGGTTCTATATTTAAAAACATGGCAGTGATTTTATCTGAAGAAGCTACAAAAAGTACAGAAAAACAAAGTCTGGCATGTTTCAAAGACAAAACAGTTTTCACTGTCTATAATGTGCAAAAGTTAGACATTTTATAAATATTAATGTTGTCTGACTTCAGCAAAGCATTTGTAGCTAAGGCTGCTTTAAGAAGGAATGTTACGATTTACTGGGGTTAGATTTACAGGAGGAAAACAGAAAATCCACCCATTTTTCTTGTTCTAATCATCTGTGAACTCTTATACAGCACAAGTGATGTTGGGCTTCTATGGGGAAAGGTTCTTAATAACAGGAAGGGATTTGTTCTCAGTGAATCATGGGCCAAAGTCAAAACACTCCATCCAATCACTTCTGAGCTTTGGGTTGACTCCTGGAGAGGAAATGTTTCAAAAAGGATTTTAGAAAGCGAGTAAGCAATAATTTGCTCTTAATCCGAGGGGAGCTGTCAGCCAGCAAGAGAAATACAGGATTGGAAAGGACCTCGTGAATCTGTTAACCTGAGTTTTGGAAGAACAGCACATTTCTCAAAACTCTGCTGAGTTTTGCTGAGGAGGGGAGTAAACAATGCTATGGAAGCATAGGAAGAAATATGGTAAAGCTGGACCTGCTCCAGAAGAGGAGGTGAGTGAGTGGAGAGGCTGACCGTACAAAGACTGAGGCTTGTGCAGCAAAATTGGGGCAGAAGTAAATGAACTTTTTCAACTTCTTAGTGACACAAGCAGACAATTGCTCTTCAAAACAAAGGATCAGCATCTGAGTAGCTCCCCAAATGGGCAAACTTGCGTGATAGGGAAGTATGAGAAAAAATAGGAAAAGCAAAACAAAACAAAAGAGGGAACTGCATTTCAGTCTTCACTGTATTTCTTGCTTCCTTCAGCACTAAAAATTGAGGGAGTGTTGAAAGACAAAACCATGTCAAGAACTTACCAATAAGAGGGTAAGGAGCATCTTCCCTTCCTGAAATCACCCACAGCTTGTAGTCTTTTTCAGAGCCCTTTGAAACCAAAATTAAGATTAAGTTTGTCAGCCACTAAGTACAGGTTTGCGTTAGGTTTCTTACAATATAAGGATAATCTGCACCTTGCCAGTGGGGTCAAAGGAACTCCCTTTACTTTTGCAGTGTTCAAATTTGCCACCAGCAAAACTTCTGAATTGCATCTGTCACGTGCAATGTGGTTTTATGTGACTAGGGTCCAGCTCTGAGCAGTGAGAGGGGTTGGAGTCCATACTTTCTGAAGGAAAGGGGGGAGATTTGCCCCAGTTCTTTCATTGCTGCTGGAAGCAGAGGGATGGAGGTCACAGCCTGTTGGGACTGAGGATTGTTTTTGAGGCCAAACTAAGACGTAAGCCATGCCAGCCCCTCATGCCATGTGGCGGAGTCAGTCCCCGACCCACATGCCTCCCCACTCCCAGGAGGCTGGAAATGAGGCACCCCTCAGCATGGAGAGGACCTCTGGCCCCAGGTGCTGCTCCGGGCCCCCAACACCTCTGTGCCCCATTTCTCCCTTTCGAGCCCCAGCAAGAGGCAGGTCTGATCCATGGAGGGATTACAGATAAGCAGCATGAAGCAGAGGCCTGCTGTGGAGCATGTGGCAGACAGCAGGCAGTTTGTGTGAGCTAAGGTGACCCTTCAGCTCCATCCTGAATACCAGCGCAATTGCATTCTCCAGGATGTGCTCTAGCACAGAGGCACCCCCGGTCTCATACCGGAGACCTCTGTTCCACCATCTCTCCAGCTCCTCTACGCCCTCTGCAAGTGGGAGGAGCTCAGGCTCACCAGCCAACAGCATCCCACACCTTGCACTGGAGAGCAGGGCAGGAGCACCTTCACCTGAGACCTGAGACCTGAGCCCACACTGATGATGCCAAGGCAAGGATGGCAACCAAGGGGCTCCTGGCACTCAACACTGCCCCAATGTCCCCTCTTAGGGCTGCTATCAGCCCCTTTGTGCAGCTCTTTTGTGTGGAAGGGCTTGGGAGCACTGGACAGTGCTTTAAGGCTGCTGAAACCTGAGGAGAGGATAAATTTACATCAAAGGAGACAGTTTCCAGAGGACTGGAGAATGTGAATATCTTTGGGAAAAGCTGTGTAAAACCACTGATTTGAAAGCACATTCTAAATATTGCCTTTAGCATAAATATGCAAGACAATGTTTCAGCTTAATTGAAAAAGGAGAGTAGTACATTACTTCAGATACGATGGTGAGACAATAAAAACCAAAAGAACTATGGTCCTGCTTGGCAGGGGAGTTGGACTCGATGATCTCCGGAGGTCCCTTCCAACCCCTAGCCTTCTATGATTCTATGATTCTAATGACATTTAACATAAACTACTCTCAGAACAAAAGGTAATAGCAAGAAGATAAATACACTGTACGAAAAGTGATCTATTATACCTTAAATCCCTTTTCAGTGACACTGCTAAACCAGGGTAATTAAAATCTAAAAGTTTTCTGGCTATAAAAGGTGATAAATACTTCATGGCAGTATTTATTTTCCTCTAAATTTAAATCCTACCTCCTCTTAAACAGATTTGTCTACTATCCTGCACTGTCTGGACCTTCACCCAGTGTCCCCAAAGCCCTTGAGACTCCTTCTACTATCCTGCACGCACCCAGTGTAATGCTGATACACCCAATAAAGCCTTCGCAGTTTGCTCACTGACTGACAGAGCTTTCTGGCCCATATTAGCACTGCTGTTAAGTTAGCTAGCAGGGGGCAGAAGGAAAATAAATAGGCTTTGGAGACATCTCTGATGCCTCAGGGCAAGCAGCCAGGAGCAAATAAATACAGCTGAGGAGCACAAGAAAGGGTATTTACTTTTCCTTTTAAATATATATATGAAAGGGTTTGTTGCTGTGAGGGGGAAGCAGCGGAAGGGGAAGAACTAGTAAGCGCAGTTTCAGGAAGCAGACTCCTCATCTCTCGATTGTCCTTTATGGGCTTTATGAGGCCATTTGTCAGTATAAATGCGACTATCCCAGAAAAATCAGCAAGTGTACATAGGGAGCTGGGAAACCCAAAGTCCTCCTTTTGGCCTCACTTGATAATTTGGAACAGATGATCAATGCCATTTTGCACAAACTAGTTGTCATTTTACCAGAGAAACCACAGAGGGAAAAATCCTGATGTGTTAAACCAGAGTGAACTCAGCCAATATAATAGCCCCATTAATCACACAACATGTGAAATGTAGGTTTTATAATTGCCGTTGAGAAGTCATAGAGCTCTTTTCAAGTGGTTCTCTCTGGACATAAATAAAAAAAACTCGAGACAGCAAAAGCTTCCTCACAGTCAGAACAATCCTATGAGGGGGTTGGGTGTTTGCCTGATACACGGGCTACAGTGTAATTTATTTAGCTTGTTTGATTTTATTGCTAATCTTACCATATCCCTCTAATGAAAAAGGTTTTATGCTATGAAGATGTGGTGAAAAAAAGGTAGTATTTACTTGGGCAAATAATTCTGCAGGCAAGATTTTACATCTTTTGGATGGCTTTCATTCTTTTTCCACTCAAAAACGTAAAGAGGAGGAAAGGGTTGATTGTGATACATACAAAAGAACATAAAGCTGAAACCTAACCAGGTCGTCCCTCTGCTCATCTCAGACAAAATACTCTCTTCCAATAGTACCATTTTCCTGGGTTTTTTTGTACACAAAATGATGAAATGCAAATGACAACCATAAAATGGGTAAAAATGAAGCACACGGTAATACAGACTCGCAGCTGTAATACAGCATAGTCTCTTGATATTTAGTGCAGACTGGGGAAGATAACCTGCAATTAAAACTGTAATTTAAACTTGTGTCTTATCCTTTTCACCTTGCAGTCCCTCCATCAACTCCAGAGCTACCTTAATTGGACAGAGTACTGGGTCTTTAGCTTGGTGAGAACCCCAGCTACCTGGCTGGAGAGCAGCACTGTGGAAAGCACCCCGGGGTCCTGGAGGACAAGCTCAGTATGAGTGAACAGTGTGCTACAGCAGCAAAGCAAGCCAACAGGAGGCTGGCTTGCACCAACAAGGGCATCACCAGTAGAGATAAAAAAAGTAATTATCCCACTCAACACAGTGCTTGTCAGGTCACTGCTGGAATACTGCATTCCTTTTTGGTCCCTGCCATACAAAAAAGATGTGGACAGGCTGAAGAGGGTCCGGAGAAGGGCCACAAAGATGATCAAAAGACTAGGAAGCCTGCCATATGAGGAAAGGCTGAGAGAATTGGGTTTGTTCAGCTTTGAGAAAAGAAGGCTTAGAGGAGACCTTATCACCATGTTCCAGTACTTACAGGGTGACTATGAAGAAGATAGAGACTCCCTTTTTACAAGAAGTCGCATGGAAAAGATGAGGGGTAATTGGTACCAGTTACTCCTGGGAAGATTCTGACTGGACACAAGAGTAAAATTTTCACAATGAGAACCATCAGCCATTGGACTAATCTCCCCAGGGAAGTGGTGGAGTTCCCAACATTGGACACTTTTAAGATTCGTCTGGACAGGGTGCTGGGCCATCTTGCCTAGACCATGCTTTTTGCCAAGAAAGGTTGGAGCAGATGATTCTTGAGGTCACTTCCAGCCTGCTATTCCATGATGTCCTATAAAAGCCTTTTTTCAAAACAGTTTCAGGATGTTGCTTAAATTGGATGCATTCAGATTCCGTGCAATTGCTCAGTTACGTTCATATCTCACGTAACACTAGTGATCCATGGATATTTAGAGTACCTGATTCGAACACCTGAGAGCAGTTCTTGTACCTGTAATCTGGGGACACAGCTGATCATGCATGTTTGCACATTTTGAAACCAACTAACAAGCAGGTCAGTAGGTTTCCTGTTCACGCTGAAGTATTCAAAAGGAGTTGTATCAAACTCTCACTCCTTGGGTCAAGATGTCTCCTCTCAGGCATCAGCAAAATAGATCTAAAAGCAATTTCAAACAGAATGGGTGCCTTACAGGGATGAGAGACTTATTCAAAACTTTTAAGGCATTTGATGATCTCTGGAGGTCTATGTATTAACAAGGCACTTTCATTTCAACAACACTAAAATGCTATGATAAAGGATTTAATTAATGTTCATATCCTAAAACTTCAAAAAAGTGCAAGAGAAGATTTGATTATTAAAAGTGACTAGAAAAAGACTCATGAAAACCAGTGCAAGGACTTACATTAATTCCCAGCTGCTGCAGGGCCATCAGAATTACATCATTTGCTGTATCAACATTGGTAACACTTAGGGTTTTTGACTGTGAACAGAAAAAAAAGAGAAGGGAAAAGTGGCATTAAAAATTTGATTTGCAAAGAGTATCTGAAGTGCAGTAGCTCTGCATAATTCATTGTTGGAAAAATAGAGAGTATCCTGTTAAAATTTTACTTGATAAATAAGTTATACTACACAGATAAAGATCCAGCTGCCTGAGACCACGGTTTGTTTCCTATGTCATTTACTCCCTGCTTCCCCAACAGCTCCCGCAGAAGGAAGAGTGCCACAACTACTGGGGACAAGGCCTCCATAACAGAAATGTAATGGTTTGATTAATTTAAAAGCATGCAAAGTATTATTTGGAAAAAATGAAACATTTCAGTCAAATAAGAGTTTCTTATATCAATTGTAAATAATTTCCGTCCTTTTCTACTGAAGATCTCTCTGGTCAGAAAATACTGTACACAGGCTGTTCAGCTCTATATCCTTTGCCACATTCTATAGAGATTTCTCAAAGCTAGATTTGGCTTAGTACCAGCAGCACTTCCTCTTGGTAATCCTTCATCCAGTTAAAATGCTACCTCTCCAGCATCTTCCAGAATCTGCTGATCAGCAGTATGGAAAAGCATGGACCAGCAGAAACACTGCTTTCTAAATAGCTACAGTGACCACCACGAAAAGCCAAGCTCCACGTTGGAGGAAGTGCCACTTTCCACAAAGCAGTCTTTCCCACACCACAGGGCCATGCTCTGTACCTCGGCACCAAGGGTTACTTTTACACCGGGCAGTGCATTTTGAACGCAGCAGGATTAATGACTCGGTCCTCAGCCCTGCTGGGATGTGGCAGCACTACTGCCATCACCTTGCAGAGGCAAACACAAGTATGAAGAGTGTCCAGGGTGGTTTTTACTTGTACCATCACACCCATGCTGGCCTTGCTTCCAAGCTGACAAGCAGCCCCCACACATCAAGAACAACTTACTAAGCCCGGCTCAGAGGCATGCTAGTTTGGCTCTGCTAACAAGACTACACAGCTTTTGGATTGTGGCTGGTTCACGGACAGCCTAAAGCCCTGGCAGAACAAACACACGCCCGCTGCAACAAACCACCCAGGCATATCCAATGGCCCAAAGAAGAGAAGGTGGCAGAGGCAGGATGTAAATGTTCACTGCCAGTCCCAAGACAGTTTGCTATACACTACTACCCAGTGTAGCATATACATTTTATACTGGCCATAGGATGTTCCAGTGAAACAATCCCCTGACATTTTGCATTTAGAAGAGATCTGAGCTGTACATTTGTGTAAGTCCCCGATGGTAACAAGCTGCCATGGCAATCAAAGAAAAGTAGTGAGAATACTGTATAACTTGCTTCAGGACACTCATACCATAAAAAAATTAACATTTGCCTGAAGCAATGACATCTGGCTGTCAGGAGCAGGTCAGCACATTTGCATAAGTTTTGCTTTTGGCTAGAATATAATAAAATAGTTTGTGCATTCTGTTCAGCCTTCCTTACCCTCCAAAAATGAAATAATTCTTGGGCATCTCCAGCTGCTGTAGCACAGGGACCACAGTGCTATAAGAACTACTTACTTACATCACAAAGTTTCCATCTGCTCCTCCTCTGTTTTATTATTACTACAATATCTAGCTTCTAGGACTGTCAGGATCAGGAAACCACATTTGGCACATGAGCTAATTATAGCCAAGGAGAAAGACATTTCAAAAAAAAGAACAAACCCTGGTACAAGAGTGCATATATGATTTATGACATTACACTTGAGCACACCTTGATCTGCAGTCCTGCAATTGAGCTATCACAGTTACTGTTATTGTTTATTAACATCTGTCTTGTCAACCTGGCAATTCTAACTATCATCATTTACCTTAATAACAATTTTCTGGAAAAAAAAAAAAAAAAAAGGAAGACTCCTTTATGCTTACACCTATGCAAATACAGAATTCTAAGTGGAGATTCACTGTTGAGCAAAGACCTCCAATGAAGTCTCATGTCTGTGAAAATTTCTCATGTCCTTGTAAATGGTCTTTAGGTTTCTGAGCATGACATACAAATCTTATAACACAGTTGGAAAGAAAAAACAAATGTATAAGAAGCAGGGGAAGAATGGATGGATTATCACTGGATGCTAGGGTATCTCTAAGGAACTGGCAACAAGAATTTCTTTTAAATTGGTTAAAAATGACTTCATGAAAAAAGGTGGAAATTACCCTGTGGATGACCTTTCTTTACCAATTTACTTTGCACCTACAAATTTACCAGCCTCAGTTAGTTGATGAAAAACACGCTTAAGGCAATTTCAGAGTGTTCATATACGCAGCTTTGCTGACTTACAGTCATTATGAACAATAAAACATATCGCAGTTTTTCAGAATTGAATGAAGGCAGCTGTGGGTTTAGATCAGTTTTACAGGCGAAAAAGGGGTACATTGTACTGGCATTTCTGAAGATGCCTATGCCTAAGTTCCGCTAGAGGTGTTTCCGGGGACTTCACACTGTACAGTCTTTAGTTTGTGTGCCAGAACCAGTATTTCTTACAGAGCACACTGTCTTTAAAACAGAACTCACATATTAAACACAGGAAACAAACATTTTAGAGCTCTATATGCCAAGTCTTTTAAAGTGGCTGGGTCCCTGAAGGAGGTTGCAAGCCAAAGGAACCTTCCCAATATCCAAAGGATTTACAGGTGACTAGCACTCATAGGTGGTGAGGATTTAGTCGCCCATTTAGCTCAAAAGCACTTACATATGCACAAGTTCCCACGTCCTTTGCAATTATCTTCAGAGGAATGCTTTTAGGATAGTCTTTTTCTTTCTCTTCTCTTATTCGACTGACAAAACAAGTACAAAACAAGTAAATTTTTAATATTGTATATAAATATAGCAAGACAGAGATTTAAATAGCAATCAAGCAGTAACTGTATAAGCAGCAGATTACTTGCAGATGTACTGCAGTAGAAAGATCTCTGAGGGCAAGAAAGCAGCAATATCTGGAAGGGATGCTGAGGCCCCCAGTAATGCCCTGTTGTATTAAAGTTCACTGTAGAAATCAGAGTAAGAAGCAGAGAAACTGGATTTTTAGAATCAAGCTAAAACTACCCATCATTGTGATGCTTCAATCTGCACTACAGGCTCCTACTGCAATCAGTTACATCTCATTGTACAGACCAGTTCAAAGGAACGAACAGGAGAAAACTGATTTATAAATCATCCCCAGCAAGGATGACTTGAACAACCCATGAACTCTGAAGAATCACATAAAGGCAAAAACTCAACCAGCAGAACTAGGTGACCAGAAAATACAGCTACCACTAACAGTTTTCTGTTCAAACACCAATCGAAATAAGACAGCTCTATTTACACAAACCTTCCCACCATACCCTCTAGCTTGGGGTACATTTTATAAGACAAAAGTACAGCCAGCCATGAGCAACAGATAGATGAAAGCAGAGGTTCCTGAGCTGGGCTTGCTTAGATGCCATCAACATGGAAAGAGCCCCAGGCTCAACTAGAGTGACAGTGGCAGAGTTGCTGGTCTACCCTGGCTGCATAGGGAAAAGACCATGTATGATAAGAATCACTCCAGTTTTGTGCTAAGCCATGTTCAGGCACAGGGAAGTTTCTTCCTCCTTGCTGCATGAATGGTACATACCATTTTCTGCAAGGAGAAGACATGAGATTTTTTTTTTCTTAATATCACTTTGAAAGAGCTTATCTATCACGATGGCATAAGCACCACAGCTTGGGAATCACTGGTCTAGATGACTGGCACTCTTTTCAGTGTCTTCAAAGACTGTATAATAAAGTACCTTTGTAAAAAAGTCAGCCACGTTTCCTTTTGTTCTGCAGACCTGCAAGAATTATAGAAAAACAAGGACAAATCAGCCATCATTCTAATACCAAAGGAGCCCTTGTACAAACTATGGTGGAATGAACTGCCTCTTGGTTGCAATTTCCATAAATACCTACAAAAACCTAACAAGTTTTTTCCAGATTTGAATGAAAAATCTGTTTTCCTCCAAAATCAACTGAAAAGCATGCCATGGAGATCAAAAGCTGCTGTTACCAGTTTTTATCACAAAAGTTAAAGCTTTACCAGCGAAGGCAGTAGGAAATGGCTTGAGTTCTTAAACTAACGTCCAAACGGAAGAGGAGGGCACTTTAAAACAAGATCTTAATTCAAAAGTGTGAAGGTATTTCCTCAGGTATATAGACTTCTTTCCACTTTTACTATACTAATTCTCTTATTATTTATTACTTGGTTTATCACCACATCACAAAGTACACATAAGCCAAAATGAAAAAAATGGTCCCATTGTACTGGTATGGCTTAATTTTGGACATTTCAAGGCTTATCTCATTTATTTTTATCTCATTTAAACACTTCCAAGGATACAAGACTGTCCAGTTAAATGTAGCTAATAATAGGATAGTGCTAGGGATCTAACCTAATTTTGCTCCTACTTTCTTGATTTAAATCCTGCCCCAGATGGAGTAACTGCTATTCCCACAGCTGCTTCTGCAAATCAAGTTCTTCAAATTTTCAGAGCAAGCATTTAGGGAACAACAAATCTACTGAATGATGCTGTGAGGGGAATGCACTTTATAAACATTTAAAATGTGATTCTGCTTTGGCTCCTTCAGTTCTGTTGGATATGCATCTACAGACTGAGGCATTGCATTTTAGATTTTTCTGTGTACCTCCAGACATAAAACAATTTAACTCCTATAAAATCTTAGTCTCTGTTTTGATTGAAGCTACTCTTTCCTATCCAACTACTTTCTGATAACTATAAAGTCTCTAGACCAAAGCTCATAATCATTGGCAACAGTTCAATTGAAAATCAATAGAAAATTTCAGCTTTCTTTAAGGACTATGAAGTAAAAAAACATAAACAGCACAACCAGCTCAATAGAGAGCAGTTTGTGCACAGCATTCTCTTTGGATACAGCCAATGTGACATACAAATTAAGCTGCGTGCGTCAGCTTTTGCTCTCTGTTGGTAAAGAGGAAAATGCATTTTCCAAGATCCAGCCAAATTACTGCGGCTAAGCAGCTGGGATTTCAGGGGGATGGTGCCCTCCCTTATCCAAAGTGACGACAGAGCCCTCCTGCTGAGACTAAAATTAGCCTAATCACTGAAATTACCTCTACAGCCCTTATGTGTCCTACAGTGAATGCTTCAAAGACAGACCAAAAATCTTTCTCTTTATTAAAATTCAGAGATTCTGCTTTAAGAGGAATTTTGAACCTTTTCTCTGGCACAATTAAATTAAAAAGATAAATAGGACAAGGTCAGTATTTCACTGCATGTTTCTTGCTACTTCCAATACAAGCTCTTCTGTTTAAAGTGTCCTATGAGAGGCTCTTTGATCCTTTCATTAGCTTGGTTGTTTAGTGTATGTAGTTCATCTTATTAATTAGCCAAGGTATTTGACAAGTTACACCAAAACCCCCAGAATTTCCACTGAGCAAGTTTGCAGCACAGACAGTGCTTTGCCAAATCACATATTTTCTCAATTTTTTAAGTGATAATCAAGTATCCCTGTCACATTTGCAGAGACAGAAGATGAAGCATAGAGGGTGACTTGCTCACACCAGTAGAAGAAATTGGTGTAATAATCAGCAGGTTCGTGCTTCCCATGTTCACCGGTGGTGAAATGAATACCTGATAGTGTCATTACCTGTCAGCCTAGGAACATTTAAGTAACTTGGTAAATAAAACTTATCTCAATTCTTACCTGAAATTGGCCACACAATTTGTGGTGGGCCAGCCCAAAACAAAGGACCTCTCCGGGTCTGTGCTGCCTTCACAGACTTCTTCTGTACAAAACGCTGTCCACATCTCACAGAGACGTGCTTGGCACTTCAGTTTGAAATGAGAGTGCGACCTGCTGGCAGAAATTCACAGGTACGTCACACACATGAAAACAAAGCAAGGCAGGGTAAACAACTCAGTTTCTTCTTCCATCAGGCATGTGTGGAGCCTGCATTGGAGCTGATGAAAGAAGCACTTCTGTTTTAGTTAAAGAAAACAATGCTTTATTTGGGTTGCATATAAAGATATATCAATTTCTTATTTAAATGAGTTCAATAGACATATGTGTGATAAATAGGTCACTTGTGGCATCCCTGGACATCCACCTTCTTGGGAGAAAACTTCTGCCCATGTCTAGAGTTCCCCTCCAAATCTTGCCATGAGGTAAAGATTGCCACTTGTGTTGGACTCTCCTTTCAGTGACTTTAATGCCATTGAGGAGGTAGATTGCTTAGGCTCAGGTCAACAAGTATGGTGAGTTTAAGTAGTGACAAGTAAACCAGAGCAAATGAAGGAAGCCTGAAGAAAGAACAAGCAGGAAAGTGTGATTTGTGTTAACTACAGCACAGGTCACATACAATCTCCACAAACTAGCTGCTTTGTAGTGTTAGGCCCACACCACCTAGAGAATGAGCCAGGAATTTGTCCATTCTCAAAATATTCACTCACAAGGAAGATACATAATTTCCCCAATTCTTTCAAATTTAGCCCTTCCTGTATTTTATCCTACTTAACATTAGAGTACAGTAAAAGTCAAATTTACAGAATTTAACATTTTAATTTCCACTCTTTTCTTCCACTTAGTTCCTCATGATAAGTCTCCTTCTTTTGTAGGATTGGTGGGCACCAGTGCTATGTGAGAAACAAGTAAAATCTCGCAAAGTTAGTCCAGCTTTGAGGCAATGCAATAGCCACTCGCTTCAAGGCAGGTCTGCACTAGAGGCCTTGCGGCCTGAATTATCTGAGTTATGGTTCTCCTGGGCCAGCAGGGAAAGGCTGGAGGAAAAGTGTCCCCTCCTTGGAAATGTTTGGCCCTTCTAATCCAAAGACTGCAAACAAGAGCATGTCAGCTCATCACCGCGTTGCAAATGTGGATGGGGACAGTGCCAGGCACCATGCTGATTAATGCTCTATAAATAAAGATGCCAGGTAAGCAGTTTCTTAGAGCTTTGATACACACAGACTACCTTCTCTGAGCTTAGTCTCATTTACAAGGTATTTGATTTAGGACAGACTGAACTAATACAGTCTGAAATACAAAAGTACATGAACCTTACAGCTTTAAAGAGGACATAGATGAAATTGCAGTAGCCTGACTGGTCTGAGGTTTCCAGCTGACACTGTATTAACAGGTGTGGCGGGGTAGTGCACCACTAACCACCCCAGCAGCGTTTACAGTGGTGGGCAAGAAAGGGCCATCAGTGCATATCCCACCTGGCAAAAAGGGGCACTTCAATTAGATTGCCATAAAATACTCTAAAACATCATCTCAAGTTCATGTATTTTTTAAACGAAAAGCTAAACATTATGGTCAGCTAAACTAACCCGTCAAAGAGGAACTTAAAGTACAGGAGAACATTTCAAGATGCTTGTCAACAAACCAGTTTGTGATGCACCAAGTAAGATCTGTCAACAATACAGAAATAACTGTAACTAACTGGCTGGCCACAGAATGAACTGCAATAATGTAGATTTACAAAAAAATACACCTGTGAATTTTAATATAGATGTTAATAAATGGATGCCTGGTCTGACTGCACCAAATCAATCTGTTGACTCTCCCTTTCTCCTAAACTTCTTTTTCCCATTAGCCAGTACAGTGAACTCTCTACATGCTGTTTCACTTTTTTAACATTTACAGTTCATAAAGCCAGACCCCTACAGTGCCAGTAGTGGGTGTCAGCATGGTGTTGGCAGAAGCACAAAGATGTTCTCCAATCATGTTTGATGTATATTCTTACCCCAGTTTGCCATGCACAGTCACAGCTCTTAGCTATTATCAGTATTCAAGTGGCCTGGTTTCCAGAGGCACTGAAACAGTAGCCTCCATTAACATCTAAAGAGCCTGAAGTATAATTTTATCTCTATCTGCCATGTCCTTTATGCAGTCCATGGGTTCCCAGCATTTGTGAAATGTGGGTCTTCTATTTACGTACCAAAGCAGTACCTCTGGAAATGAATATATCATCGCTAAGGAAGCAGCATAACTGAACATTTGAAAAATGGGAAGAGTAACAATCTAATGAAGATTTTTTTGTTTGTTTTAAGGAAGAAGGTCCCCTTGCAAGTGTTACAGTGTAAATATCATGCAGATCCAGAGTCCACTAAAATCAACAGGAAAACCATGAACATCAATGGTGTGGATATTGATGCACCCCACATTGTGCCACCCCTGCAGAGTACACGGAGTTCCTTTTGCTCTCTGTATGTGGCAATTGGATACCTTGCAGCCACTAACAGATGGAAGATTAACTTCTCACTAGATTTGCTAATCTCCTTAATAGGACCCTCTGACAAAAGCATTAATGGTTCTATTGTGAGACTGCTACCGTAATTCCATGTATGCACTCAACCACTAATGTCTATGTTCAGCCACGTAGGAAAAATAACCTTTAAATGCCTGTGCATATATGCACGTATGTATTAAAAGGAGAAAGAGAAAGCCATTTCTCTGTGACTCCCACACAGAAAATTATGTGAGAAACCTTGATCATTGAACTGACAGATCCTTAAAATATTTACTCTGCCAAATAAAAACACATGTCCTCTGTGAGAAATCTAATCAATATATAGAAAACAGTATAGTACTTTGCATACTTAACATTGTTTTAGTGAGAAAAACTCTTTTAATAAATTAATTTACAACTTAATCATCACATGAAGGCATCAAAGAGAGAAGCACAGCATGTGAGTATTATTTTTTATAAACCGGGCTGATGCATGATCTGAGAACGTAACAGTCTACATTTCAAAAATTATTAGAAATTAGCAGAAAATGACCCTACAGGCACTTTGTCCAAGGTCATTCATAGATGGCTGTGTAGGGATGTAACCTCCACAAATTCCAATGAAAGCAATGCCAATTTGCTGCCTTTAAGCAGGAGCTCAGTTAGGAATTTACCTAGTAAGCTCAGAGGACACAAAATACTTGTTGCTCTCTTTAGGAAAAACTTGTACCTGTTTGCTGATCATACAAAGTCTAATTATACATGAGCTCCCTTTGTACAGTGACTGGCTACCGGCAGCTGAGCTGACACCAGTATGGCACTGAGATATCTTAGGTGTTCATATGCCCCGAGCTGAAAAACTCTTCAACACAAAAGAGTATTACAAATTTTTAGCACCTTCACAAGGAATAATCTTGAAGGTAAGTCAGATTCAGCTGTATCATTAACTCTGTCCTGGTGAGCTGCTGCCTTGACTCTGCATCAGCTAAAAGCCAATAACAATCAATAGTCACAGCCACATGGCACAGCCACAGCCACTCAGGTTCTCCCTCTAGGAATCAGCAATGGTACCTTCATGTAAGATAGCTTTTAAAATGCTGATTTTAAGTAGCGTTCATTAGTGACAGCTCTGATGCTTTAACTGCTGACAGGGCACCTTAGAGAGAACATCCCAATTAGTTCTTTAAAAAACATGAATTAATATCACTCAAAATACTGTTTCTACCACTTCTAGCAAAGACTTGTCCCCCCTCCCTCTTTTTCACATGCAGAAGCACAATTTGTTCTCTTCCACCTTCTTCAAACATTGCAGACTCTTAATCACATTAAATCAAATGCTGTAAGAGCCATTATTACTCCCTGGAGACCAGATTTTGGAGTAGTTACACCAAGCAGTGCTTTCCTATGCAAACAGTCCCATTGGGACCCAGCCAAACCTGCAGTACCATGCAGGTCAGCCTGGGGTTGTAACATTGGTCCTGCTCAGTACACTGACCAGGGAGGGAGGGATTAATCTCTCCTGATTTTAATCTTCCACAGTTTAGGAGCTAAGCTAGTGGACTACGTTCACTGAATAGCCAGTGGACCGAGTGAGAGAATCCCAAGAGCATGATGCCCCTCACCTGCCATCAGCACTCTTTCAGGGCCAGGTGAGTTCGCTGCAGGAAGGTGTTGGTCTTCCCTCAGTGACTATAAGAGGAGCCTAGAAGCTTAGGTATGTTGCAAATATTTAACATTTTAAAGCCTAAATCTGGTGAGGTGAATCCCACTCTAAGCAAGACACAAAGATAAATACATTAACAATACTATTACTGCTACTGCTGGTAGAATAACAAGATTTCCTCTAAATATCCTTATGTTCACCACCCAGCCATAGCACAACATGTTTTGGGTAAAATATCCTCTGTGTTGTCACACTACATCAAGTGAGAGAGTTCAGCTGCGGGGGGTTACATTTACCATTTGTGATTCAAATGGACACAGCTCAGATTTCTACAGAAAACACAGATTTATTCTGACTTTTCCCAGAAGTCTCTGAAACAACTGGTTAAGTGAAAAGACACATTGCAAAAGCTGAGGATTCACATCGAGATTACCCACCCTGTGAAACCACACAGTGCCTAACAGAGAATGAAGGTGCATCAGGATTTTTCATTATTATTTCTCCATAACCCATAACAACAAGTGAAAGCACCCTCTAAAATTGCCTTAAACCACAAATGCTGCATGAAGCTGGCATGCTAGACACAGCTTGTAAATCTGATTTAATTGTGAATGGTAGAGTGAGTAATCAGAGCTCAGTAGCAAGCCTGATTACACATGAACACGACCCAGACTGCTCAGCATCGCTTCCCTTCCCCTTCCCCATGCTCCTTCTGGCACAGCACAACCTACAGAGACGGACACTGTGATGCCGCCTGCAATCTCTATTTTTATACAGCTGCTTATCACTGGTGCCTGTCAAAACAGCTTTCAGGTAAGCATTAAGACTGCTAACCTTTCTGCAACGCTGCCACCAGTGTTAGATATACCCCATAGGACTGAAGATGACCTGTCTAAAACATGTCAGTTGAAGGCAGCGCAATGGACACAGTGAAGTACCAGAGTCTTTCCTATGACACTGCGCTCCCAAAGCAAGGAAGATAACATAAGGCAATCAATATATTCAAGAACATCGGACACTTCTGTAAGATATTGTGTCCTACAATTCCTCCACGGCCATGAGGTTTTCAAAGGTGCCTGGAGAGGTCAGGCACCTAACTTCCACTGGCCAAATAAAAAGCATCCCTATGACTTAGGGAAGATTTGCTATTAAAAAAAGCATTATGGAAATCCATGCTATGCTCCACTGAGAAAAAGAGCTGCTCCGTAGGAGCAGCGCCTGAAGTGGCATACTCACTTGGACTTGGCAACAACCAGAAGGTCTGTGAAGAGGAAAAGGTGTCGCTCCTGGGTTTGCAGACCTGTCTTCAGCTGCACGTGGCCGTCCAGGATGAACGTTCGGTTGTGGCACATGAAGGACTGCACAAGCGGGCATGCCTCTGGGCTGATGGGGGAGAAGCAACCTTCCCTGCAAAAGGAAATAAAGGAAAGCAAATCAGCTGATTGCCTGTGAGTGAGAACAAGGCAGCGACTTCCCATTCCCACAACCAAAAGGCAATTTATTTGACCACATTTCAGTGACAAGTGAGCGGAACAATGAAGGTATCTCAGCAGTCTGATTCTGACAAAAAAATCTGTTAGGCACTGTCCTCGCTGAGTCTTTTGCAGCCCAAGCACACAGATAGCATTTAGCAAAGGACAATAATTTAAATATGGACCTCTCTATTTTGTCTCTTTGTATTTGTCTCCCTTTGTATTGAAGTCTTAGAGAAAATACTGCACCTTCTGTAGGCTCTCCATAAAGAGAAAGGAGACATGTACATGATGAATGGCTAACTGCACACCCACCTTGGTGAGAAGAGGACTCATATTCAGGGTTAAAAGCAATTCATAGAAATTATTCAGAACCAAGGACAAACATAAGGTGCGACTGAACCTTGGTAGAGACACATCATGTACTAGACGCAACATGAGAAGAGGCTGCTCAGCCTCTCTCTCCCACCACATGACCCACAAGCACTGAAGTAAGCTCCTGGTGCAGAGTTTGGCTGTGAGATGAGCACAGCTATGCTTGTTTGTGGCTGTGCTCTGTAAGGGCTGCAGGATAATGCAAATCCAGGTCTATGGGGGAAGATCAGGCTCCCTCCTGGAAGACACTGATCTTCTCTGAGGAGGTTGCAATCCAAGGTTACTGATGGTGGAGACATGATTACCTCAACGCCTCCTGATCTAACTGCTCTACATAAAGTAGCAGAGTAGTCACTGAAACAGAAATGAGAGTTTCTCTAGCACGATGGTCAGCTCACTCACCCAGACAGGATATCTCCAGTTTCTGAGCCTTGCCCTAACAAATGCCTATTTATACAGAGCCAAACTGAATGAATGTGAGGGTCTGAGGGGAGGACGCTCCTCCCCTAGGGCACTTTAGAATGTGGCTGCAGGTCAGGGTCTCCCTTGGAAAGCCAAGAGAACTGAACTTGGGTCTCTACACCCTGCATTTTGGGATTAAAACCAGGACCCACTAGCATCTCTACTCATTATTTTTAAATGCAACTTTTCAATTATTTGCTTTCCCTAGAGGTGCCTCCAAATGAACCCTTTCCCTTTGGCTGAATGAATCAGTTCAATTTTTATTCAAACGGATTTACTTATTTTTCCTTGTTAAAAAAAGAGAAAAATTAAGCTAACACTTGGCAAGATCAGCTTGGCAAGGAAAGGCTGAAGTGAGCAGCTTTGCAATTATAGTTTATTCCTGGTCCCACTGGAATGCATGACAAACACCTAATGACTTTGCTGAGAGAAGAAATGGACCTTCTACAGTGAAAGTCACAGAACAAATGGGAGAGATATGAAAGAAAACAAGAGTGAGCAGAGAAAACCTTCAAAGAAGGTCATAAACCTTCTTGTACCTCTCTTAGAGCCTGGATGATTCCCGACCCTCCTCTCCTTGATGCTTGTGGCTGGATTACTCAGGAAATTATTTAGGAAATCCTGACAGCTGGGAGAGAAAGGATAAGCTCTGAGATTGGCCTACATTAGCAGGACACACTTTCACTGATCTGCAAGGAGCTGCTGAGGATCTCTGCCTGCTGGGGAGAGCTTTGTTTGGCCTTGGATTCCCCTTTCTGGCTAAGAGCTTGAGTTTTTGAAAGAATTTCTCAACCTAATTTCTCTTAAACTGTGTCTTAATCATGTCTTACATTACCTACCTGTTCAGGGAAGAGAAAAAGAAGAGGAATTACTTTCAGAATGAATAATGCAAGCCTAAGTTATTAGATCATTCCTATGCAGAAAGGGTGTCCAGGAGTGTGGAGGTTAAAGCAGAGAGAGGACTTTTGGTCCAATACAACAGCGGTGCTGTGTGGCCAGCAACAGAAGTCAGGGGAATAGCTAGCATCCTGCCTAACCTGCCACTTCTGTGGGACTGGGAATGCACCAATTCACCAGTTCATCAGTAACTAATAGGTTGCTGGGAATCAATTTCACAAATTCCGGGGCAGCACTTGGTGCAGAAATATAAGCAGAAATTAGGAATGATGCCAAGTCAACCTGTGTGAAAGCCATGCGTGGCCTTTACCTTGAAGTTAAGTCAGGGAAATACTCACTCGTATTCGAACCCAGGAACAACAACAGTTAGAAAAAGACCCTTTCATGTGATACTGCTGTAACCAAATTAGCTGAAACATTCATAAAATCATACTGAAGTGCCTGCTCCTACTGACATTCCTGTAGCATCAGGCTCTTAAGTTTCCATATAGGCAATTTTATTTGATTATTCCTGTTTGTACATTTTCTACATCCTGATTTGTAAGCACAGGAACCTCCCAAATTAAACTAAGCAAAATCTTTGTCATGCAGGTAGGCAAATGAAGGTACAGTAGGTTCATTAATGCCAGCAGGGTCAAGCAAATTGAATTTGGTTTTAGGACAGGAAAATGCAATAACATAAATCAGTTATTTTAATGAAAACTACCCTTTCACCCAGTGCCTTTCAAGCATATCTATCACCTGAACTCAAATAAGCGCCCTCATATACTTTAATAGTTTACCTGATAAGTCTTATAAAAAAAAAAGTGAAAATATTTACTTCCTTTGAATGAAAATGGAAAAAAATCAAAGCCATTAATTCATCCAGAACCATCTAAAGCCCCAGGATGAAGGAGCACAGAGGAATTTCACCAGCAGTGACAAAAATGTCTTTTGGAAAGCATGCTTTTGATCTTCTCAATTAATGTTCCATTGTTACAAGAGATGAATGAAACACAAGTTTTGTTACATTGAAGAAAATGCAGCTCAGCTATACCCTCGGGCATAGGGATTTATATAAGAGAGATATTTTTGGAGTTCAGTTTTTAATGGCTCAGTGATTTTTCTGGCCATTAAATGAGTGTAATTTTGAAAAAGTGCTATGCACTCAAATAGTGATTCTTTGAAAATTCCCTTTAATAGAATTATGCAAAACTCAGTACTTAAGTCAGTGTGATTTCAGATATAATTCAAAATGTATAAGTCAGTGCAATAAGGTCTTCTCTGCCTTCTCCGTGTTCCCCTAAAAGCCATTCTATGATTAACACATGTAAAAAACCCAAAGTAACATTCAGTAACAGAAAAAGCAACCATCACCCAGTTTTAGGAAGGAACTGTGAACTGATTCCTGATAGATGAGGATATCCTGCAGAGTCAGCACTCAGCCATGCTCCACTCGGTGTAGAAGCAAGGCTGATACTGATGTAAACATCAGTGCAACGGCATCGCCCTTGTAACACTCTAGTCTCAAGTGGACATTTCTTCCTAAAAGTACTATTTTGGGGGGCTGAAATTTCCATGTGTGATTTTAAACTAGGAGTAAATTATGTAATTTGAGGATATCTACAGAGATATTATTGAGTTATTCAGAAAAAGACTAACATGTCTGCAGTGGCTGAAATTAGTAGGAAGATAATTGAAGATTTTTCTCCTAGCACTTCCAGAGCATAAAATTTTACACCTATTTTTTTTCAAATTGATCAAAATAGGCATTTTGAGCTTATCTGAAAGACACAATGATTTAAAAGAACTCTTCAATTTTGTAGGTGTAATATATGAAGTTGAAATTCAAAGTAGTCAGCCAAACACGGAAAAATACATCCCCGTTGCATTCAATGTGAAAGCAAACACATCACTGCTCTCTTCATCAATCCTGTATTTACCAGGAACCACAAAAGCACAAAAAAAACCCAAACATTAATTCTTTCCCCTGAAGAGCTTCCTTGGGATTTCTCAGTAAAACTGATACCTGAATGGCATGACCCCCTAAATGTTTCTTCTTGGTGTAATGGAGATGTCAGCTTTATTCTCTATCTGTAGTGACAACAATGAAAGAAATTATACTTTCCAAAGTAGAGTTTAACAGCCTATGTTAAGTGGTTACTAAATCCATGATCCGAATGTCATTTATGCCAGTGGGAAGCTTCCCCTTGATTTCAGTTGATGATGACTTCAGCCTGTCTATTATTTAGATGAAGCTGTAAGATGCCTCAGGGAAACAATCTGTTCCAAGGTACCTAAGATGGAATGAGCTATTGCAGGTATCTCAGCTACATGACATCCCTCTCACTGACTCCTCGTGTTCCATCCTAAATCTCACTCCATTGTTTCTGTTATTGTTCTCTGCCAGAACTTCTCTCCTCTGATGATACATCTGCAGCCACAGCAGATTTCTTCTTAGGATGCAGCACCAATGCTCTCCATATGACTGGTACCTATTGAAATAAAATATCATTTTGCTCTTTAACCTCTAAAGTCCTTCACAAAAGGTAGGTGAGAAATTCACCTTTTTATGAGCAGAGTAGTAATATGGCAGCTATTCAAAAAGATTAAATTTGAGCTGGCCCAGCCACGTGAGAGGCTGCGCTTTGTCTGTCAAACACACATACATAATACCTTTCCAAATCCACTGAATCACATAGAATGGTAAGGGTTAGAAGGGACCTCTGAGAATTATCTAGTCCAACGACCCCTGCTAAAGCAGATTCACCTAGAGCAGGCTGCACAGAATGTGCCCAGGCAGGTTTTGAAAAGGCAAGAGGGAATGGCCTCAAGTTGCACTAGGGGGAGGCTTAGATTGAATATTAGGTAAAATTTCTTTACTGAAAGAGTGATTAAGCATTGGAACAGGCTGCCCAGGGAAGTGGTGGAGTCACCATCCCTGGAGGTGTTAAAAAAACTTGGCACTTAAGGACTTGGTCTGGTGGTCATGGTAGTGTAGCATTGACAGCTGGACTTGATGATCTTGGAGATCTTTTCCAACCTTAATGATTCTATGATTCTGTGACAGTGTCCAGAGAAGGAGACTCCACAACCTCTCTGGGCAGCCTGTTCCAGTGCTCCTTCACCCTCACAGTAAAGAAGTTTCTCCTTATGTTCAGGTGGAACTTGTCTTCCAGTTTGTGTCCATTGCTGCTTGTCCTACCACCAGGCACCCCTGAAAAGAGACTGGCCACATCCGCCTGACACCAGTCCATTGGACAGTTATAAGCCTTGATAAGATCTCCTCTCAGTCTTCTCCAGGCTAAACAGAGCCGCTCTAGCCTATACTCATTTCACACATAGGTACCATAGGCAAAAATACTGCATGCTCGTGACAGCGCTGAAGCCCAGGTAAGGACCAGAAGCTCTTTCCAGTTTTGTACCTACACATGTAGAGTTTGCAGCATAAACCTAACCTTGTTTTGGCTACAGGCTAGAGATGCCACCAAACAGAGCACCTGCCAACCCTCCTCATGGTGTTCCGAGACAACAGACTTATTTTGTATATCTGAAAAGTCAGTTTTGGATGGCTTTATGGAACCAGCAATTTATTGTTTAGGACAAATAAAGCCAATGAATTCTCAACCTCAGTGTGCCTCAGTAAAGCATTTACTTTACCATCACTGAGTCATAGCATAGGGCTGGAGCAACCCACTGAGAGAAGCAGGAGCTATTCACATCCTTTCAAGGCTAGTGAAAACAGCAGCTATCTGCACAGTAAGAAATGTCTACAGCCCAGCCCACATTATGGATTTTTGCCAAAATGGATTTATCAGTCAGGGATGACACGTGATTTGTGACCAGCAGAGATAACCCCCAAAAGCGAGCCTAATCTAGAAGTCAAGTTCTTTCATTTTCTTAATAGAGCTTATATTGGAAATCAGGTAACAATATTTGCACTTTTTTTTCTGTGCCTCCTACTCAGACCCTTAAGCTCCCAAAAATCCCCGTGAAAAGGAACTTCAACAGCAGCTTAATAGAGATTTGCTTCATTTTTTTGCTAATGAGGCACACTCTGCTAACTGCAGCTTGGAAGCCAAGATGGTTTACTGCTGGAAGCCCTTTAACATATAAGACATATTACCCATATTGTGCGGCTAGAGGGTATTTTTCATTCAAGATTATTAACTTAATAAGGTATTGAGAACAATTCTTTAACCAACCAAAAACTCCAATTTGCTGTGCAAAACCTCCTTGTCTCCTGTGAGATAAGGTGGAAAAAAACCCAAAACCTGTAACACAGCAATGAGTACAGACCTGCCTTGCAGGGCTGCTTATAGTGCACTCAAGTGCAATATTAACATTTCAGGACTTTAACATATATCTAATTTCATCATAAGTGATAGTTTGGATGTGACTTGTAGCATATCCTAGCCAACTTGATAAAATCATAACAGATCACCACGCTCTGTATGCAAAAGAGATGAGTGAAAAACAAAGTGAAAGAAGAGCTTTTGGTGTACACTGAAACCAAATGCTCTTGGTTGGGACTCAACACAAAATAGAGATGGTCCTGCTCATGCTCCTGATGAATTTAGCCTCTAGCATGCTGACAGCTCTTAAAGCACATGGCTTGAAGAGTCACACTCCAGGCTAGAAAGGTTGGTGAGAGCAAGTAGATGCACTTTACATACAGCGGATCCACTTCCGAAATTCATCAGCAAGGGACTTGTCTTTGAAGAACAGTTGTAGAATAAGCAAAGCCCAGTTTACGTACTTGGTCATTTGCTCAAACCAGCTGTAGATGGAAAGGGACAGAAACTGGGAAATACTACATTGTTCTGCACATTAATGCTATCTAGGTAGAGATGTCCTTGTGACATGGCTTCTGGATTGGCACAAACTCACAAACCACTTATAGACGAGTAAGGAGCTGAAAACAGGGATGCCAACAGCCATGTCTGGTTCCCATGACTTGCTCAGCCCAGCCTGCCCCATCTCCACAATCTGTTCAGCATGGCCATGGAAAGACCTGCTTGCTTCAGGACCAATCACTTGCAGGTTGTTTTGCCATGAACAAGACAAGGCTCACTCACATGGAATAATTTGCAGCTCAGAGCCCTATTTAGACAGGCAGAATATATATATTAAAAAATTCTCTGCATTTTTAAAGGTGCTAACTACTCCCTGCTGCCATTGCCTTCCAGCCTCAGCAAGCCACTCATGCTCAGGATCTTCCCACTTCAACTCCTGTTGTGCTGGTTCAGCCATCATCATTTTATGCTGCCATCAGTTGCCTGATCACACAGGCCAACACTGAACTC
>JAVSBS010003177.1:40005-61759 GCA_033124195.1 Coracias cyanogaster
TCTGCCTCTGGAACATGAAGCCAATAGGAAAACCAAAACATTCTGCTGGGTTGTGACTCATTCACAGGTCAACTCCAACTCAGGGCCCAGAACTCAGGCCCCAGCACTTCAACTCCTCATCAGCCAGAATATACGTTTCATCTGATTTCATGCTGCATTTTATTCTAATAAATAATAATTACACCTAGAGGGTGAAAGTAAGCACAAAAAGTATCAGCCTGGTGGGTAGGAGTGTTTTCCAGGAAGGTGATAGGTAAGATACAGGCCAACGCAGAGTTAGTATGCTGTTGTAATCTTGCACTATTTATAGAAGGGACTTGGATAGACAAGCATAAAACTCTCTTAATAGCTTGGGCTGCCAGCACATTTCTGAAAAATTGCTGTCAACTGCTTGCTATGCTGAGGGAGCTTCTTTCTGAGGATGCTGGGCATGTTTGCTTGCTGTTATCTATGGTAAATCTTATACAGTTGAAGCAGCACTTTGTGAAAACAGTGCAGCATTCCAGAAATAGCAAGTCTATTTTCTGCAGCACTCAGTTAAAGTCCTCTAGGCCATCACCATCACATACAGTAGCTTTTGTACAATTAAACAAGTGAGATCTGCTTGGTTTTTCAAAGAGCATTAGTTACTAAGTATTAAAATGCCTGCTCCTACTCTGTAAGTGTGCTTTACTGATTGCAACTTTTTCTTTATGAGTAATGCATTTGAACAAATCCAAGGCAGTCGCTCCTCACGCCTGCACTTCCCTTATGGACTGTGCTCGTGGATCTCACAGAAAGCCCTCTGCCCTGGAGCCGGAGCCAGCCCCAGCTCAGCCTCTAGCACAGGGCTATTCTCACTCAACCTGTGCAAGTGGCTGGACCTCAGCAAGCTGCAGGAGAAAACACTGCACCCAAGGTAAAGCAGGGAGTCCCAACAGGGTCACAGATCAAAATGCACTGCACCCCCCACCCCAGCACAGGCAGGGCAAGCACAAGCCTGGACAATGGGAGGAAGATGAAAATTAACAGGGACTGGGAGCAACTTTTGCTCAGGTAAATAGATAAATTTACATTTTAGGGCAGAAACCAGGGCTACCACTTTTTTTTTTTTTATAGGAAATCAGGTACCACTCCTCTGCTTCTAAAATTCAAGGTACACATTTTAATTCAAAACACATTGAGAAAATACTTCAGCTTAAATTATTCTAGGATTCTAAAAATTGTTTTGTAGGTATCTAAAATTATCTTTGCATGATGTCACAATCTTATTAAAAGTAATAAAAATTACTGTGATGAATAATGTGTTTTACACTAAATGTTCCAGGTGTCGAGGCACGTAGCTGTATTATTTTTCTGTATTCTTCCAAAAATCAGTAAATGATTAAGTAAAATATCACATAGCTGTAGGGTAAAATGCATCATTAAAAATAATCCTCACACATTTCAGGATGGAAGCTTGGCAGCTTAACTAAAAACAAGCTGCACTTAAGTAATTTCTACATAGCCAAAAGGACAATATTCTCTGTAGATCAAATATATTCTACAGCATGGTGGCTGGAGACGGGAAACACGCTTGTGGTTTGGTTTGCTTCCAAGGTTTTTTGTTCTATTTTAACAAACAGCTGCAAGGTGTTTACTCTGAAAATTTAGCACAAGGGCAAAATTCTCTATTGGTATAAATTAGCACCACACATTTTGGTCATATTTTGCCTATTTCCACCAGAAAATAATTTAGTGCAAGCTCTTGCAGTGTGGGTGTCCTCCAGTCCTTCTATACAGCTCCACTAGCAATCTATAACTTCAAGAGGTTTCGGTCCAAGTCTTCCTGAGCAGGTGAGAGGTTTGAGGGAGGACATAGTCACATGTAGAAGTCAATAAAACTTTTTCGGCCTTTGGAAGAATCGATCCTCTGTTCCCCACTGCAGTTCCCACTCATTTTTACTGAGTGACATAACAGCATCACCTTCAGCTACTCCCCCATTCCAGCTGCACCAGGGAAATACCATTCCAGGGTGGCATAAATAGAGGGCAAAGAAAAGGCTAGAACTTAACAGCCCAACACTGCAGTTCTGCACCATGGTTGGCTGGGCTTTTTGGAGCTTCTTGTGGCCCACAAGAAGTCTGGAGACACAGGCTACCTTTGCCACTTCCACCCCAGCTCTTTCCTACCCATTTCAATGTGGCATTCAGGGGAGCACTCTGGGATCTGTTTCATCTATGTCCCCTCCCACAGGAGGATCCAGTATTATAGTAGTAGCCTGACGGGATAAGGTTTCTGTCCTACTACAATTTTTTTCTGGAAGCAGTAATCACAATTGGGACATATAATCCCATTTAGTCACAAATGGGTCATTTAAAAGTCTAGCTCAACTCCATTGATTTTGAGTTACCTCATGGATGAAACCAACTTTTCCTTCAAAAGGGGATTTCAAATATCTTCTTGCAAACTGTTTTACAAGAGTTCAGCATAGGTCATGTAACAACCAGGAATTCTAGGCTACCAAAAATAGCCAGACCGTGCTGCAGACTTCTGCAGAAACATGTCATTTGAAGCTGAGGTGCACGAGGTGAGAAGATTGCTATGGGCATCTTTAGAAATCCCTTCTGGACCATCGTGCACGGCTATTTGTGAGCCGGCATCTATCTGCCTACCTTATCATTTGCAGCTACCTGTTACATGGGCACTTGTGGGACCATGTCCTTTTAACAGGGAACCAGCGTTTTCTAGGTGACTGCCTAGGTTTGTTGCCTGGCAGTCACCTCACTCAATTATCAGGTAACACCAGGGGGGCTGCTCCTGGTCTTTAAAGTCTCATTGCTCAACAGTCATTCCCCTTTAGCCTCTGAATTTCCCATTCTTCAAGAATTAATTCAGCATATGCCAGCAGCCGGGCAACAATGAGTTTTAAGAAAAACAAATGTATTTAAAACAGTGCAAGACTTCAAATATGTGGCCAGGTAAAGCAAACCTGGAATCCAACAGCTGCTGCTCCCTGATTGCCCTTTTTCAAGAGAAAACTTGCTGATTATAAACAAATTAATCACATAGAAAGTAACCTTTAAATAGCTCCAAGTACTGCCTTTAAAAGGTAAGCCCCTTCACCATGCTTTATCCTTCCACAAGCTGCAGCTCTCATTGAAGCCGCTGGTGCCCAGCCTTGCCTGTATCTCCACAACTGCGGCACACTGTAGGGTGAACTCCACAAAGCTCCATCACAGACATGAAGGAAGAATCTGCCCAGCAGCTGTATTGGCTTCAGTTTTTAAGGACCGCTTCCCTACGAGGGATGACCAATATGGGTGCCACATGGAAGATGGGATTGTTACTTCAATGCACCTGTCCCAGCTGTAACAGGAACAAATCTGGCTTTCATGTGCCTCAAGGGCTTTAAACCATGTTTTGATACTAGTACTGCAGCACAGGAATTATCCTATTACAGTGAAGAGATTACTTGATGTGTCTGCTGCTGCCAGCTATTGCAAGTGTAATGACCCAGATTCCTTATGAACAGCCAGCAGACAAATGAGCTGCAGCCACACGCACCTGTTTGCTCTCCTATAACTCACTGCCTACACATTCAACAGGTTTTCCACATACTCAGGCAGGTTAGTCAGAGGTTTCTGTTCCACCAGTGATCTGAGCTGGGGACAAAAGCTGTTAGAGGATTCTCCACATCCCTGCACCTGACAGCAATTACTTTAGGTAAGGGAGGAGCAGGCACAGGGCAGTTACCTGCAAAGAGCAGCAGCCTGGGAGGGGGAGAAACACAAGAGCCTTTCACATGATGACGTTTTTGCCTCTGTTTATTTGAGCCTCTGATATACCAGAAGACCATGCACATGTCTGAATAGTGACCTCCTTGTAAAAATGCACGTCACACTTGACACACCATCCCCTGGGAAACCTGTCCTGCTCTTGGACAGCAAAACTGAGGGGAAAGAGTGGGAAGTTGCTTAGTCCAAGGGGCTCAGCAGCCAAACGTGTTTCCAAGGAGCTCTGATAAAATGAGATGCCTTGCAAAATATTGGATATGGTTTTACTATCAGAACTTACAGAGGGAAGAGAGGGAAGGAAGGTGGATGAAAACCCCTCAACCCTGCTTATCCATTCAGGTTACTGTCTTTACCATTCTTTTCTGCATGTTCTGAATAATCCTGCCATGAAGACCTAGGATGCACCTAAGTGTACTTAGATACCTACTCCCACAGTCAGTGTTCAGTGCACAGGCTCCCTATGGAGTGCACGAGGATCCAAACCAGCACACTCGTCTCACTACTGACAACCACCTTCAGCTAGGGAATAGCTGAAGTACTCAAACACTTAATACCCGGGCACAGAAGAAATCTAAAGACAGACTGTTACTCCCGCGACAAAAAACTCCTCACCAGCAGTTCTGTGCACCACAAGGAAGCAACTGGATCAGGAGAAACAATGCTGTATCATCCAGGAGGAAGGTTCAACGCATATTTAATGCTGGCCCTCGTCAGAGGTGAGAGCACCAGAGACTGCACATCAGCCTGCACATCATTAGAGGCTTTCAGCTTGTTTACACAAGATAAACAATCACAAAGCAGTCTGAGCGAGTTGGTCTGTGGTTTCCTCAGGTATGCTGCTGCCCAAACTGCTTGGCCAGACTGTCATTTGGCAGAGGTTTTATTGTGTAAAACCAGGGATACACAATGGCTGGACAACAGCTGCATTCTGCCAGACCTCAAGACCTAATCCAAAAAGCCCCCCAAATGGGCTGCAGCCAATGTGGACTGTAAGACATCTGGATAAGCAGGGCCCTGTGCTCATCCTGATGAGCAGTGCCCCTCGCTGTCTTCATCTTAAAACTGTCACAACTCTACCCAAAAGGGAATCGGCTTAAAGCGCTAGTGTTAAAATATTAGTCATTTATTGTAAAATTAATCCCTCATTTAAACTCCAATCCCTCCAAAACCCTGCTTCCAAGCCTTCCTTCTTGTTACCTCTAGTCCTTTTATTTTAATAAAAAAGGCAGCGGTATCTCTGAGAGCCACAGTTCATTTTGCTCTCCAGATGTACAAACATTGTTATAAGCCAGTTGTATGTCATAAATGAAGAACTGGTGGGTTTTATAAAAAACAAACATATGCACACATACACACATATGCTCATATACAAAACAAAACAGAAAAAACACAGCAGGGGGACAGGAATGCCAATCTCTGAGTTAAAAGGCCATTTGAGGCCTCAGAAAGTTCACTTTGTTCCTTGTTAACAGTTAATAAAATTTTATCCTCAGCTATTACTACATAAAAAGAACTTTTGAGTCCAAGCACTTGGTTCAAGGAAACAATACTCCAGTGTCATAATTAGCTTAAATCAAGCATGAATTAGAAATACTATAAAAAAGACAACTTCATAGAATCATAGAATGGTTAGGGTTGGAACGTGTACAATATGATCACAACTTATTTTAATTATGCACAATTCCACCAAAAAAAAAAGAGCAATTTGATACCAAATACTGTAGTTTTTCTTTTTAAAAAATCACTGGTTTTCTACAAATTCATGTATCCTTACCTTACACAGGGAAACCAGAAATACTGAGGATAGAAATCTGGGGAAGTTCTCACACAGAGATTTCCGGCCATTCAGATGAAGCATAAAAAATTAAAACATCAAAAATTTTCATCAAATGGAAAATCTCTGAAAAAATCCTCATCAGAAGCTTCAAGGCTGAATTAAATTTAAAAATTAAACTCAGAAGCAAAGAACTTTCATTTACTCCTGGATCTGGAGCTTTATGGAAAAAGCTATGAAATACCGCAAATCAAGATAAAATGAGTGGTGCCTGTACTTAATCCCTCACATTGGGAAAATTCTATTTTGTGGGATTTTGCCCTTTCTTTCTTTCTCTCTCTCTTTCTTCCTATCTTTCTTCCTTTCTTCCTTTCTTCCTTCCTTTCTTCCTTCCTTTCTCTCTTTCTCTCTTTCTTTCTTTCATTAAATAGTTCTTCTGTATTCTTGAGTGTACAGAATCTCTCAGACAAAGGACTGCAAGCTGAGGACTGGAGGACACAGGCCTGCTCCCAGGGTGCTGCCACTTGGATTTTCACCTGGGGGAAACTAACAATAGAGACAGTCCTCCTGCTTCCCAAATAACAACAAGTCCTGTGGCTTCAGAAAGACTGGCCCTGCCAAGGGCTCCCTTCCACCCCATGCCTCTTCCTAAGGGTGAATGAAGGCATTTAAGAGCCCTTTTCTCTTGTGACCACTCCATTTGAGTGGCTGAGGACACAGTAGGAGGCTTTAGAGATGTTTTCAGTTGTGCACATGGATGCCTAGCATTAGCTACCCAGACCCCACCACCAGAGTCAACCTCTCACAAGCCATGGGGTGGTGGGTGAGGGCTACACCAGGAGCAAGCCCCAGGCAGGGCCTTGGCTTGCCTCCCAGCCACTTCTGCCTCAGACACAGCAAATCTTCCTCTACTGCCCACGGTGCCAGTTTCAAAGTGACTTGTTACCCCATTAGTCTCTCCCTTCAACTCCCTTTTACAGCCTTCAAGGGAACCCCCTCCCACTCAAACTGTGACACTTACATTTGAAATGGAGAGACGCTGGGACAGCACCTGGCCATGCTACCTCCTGTCCTGGTCCTGAGCAGATGGTAACAGCTTTGGAGGCAAAACCCTGCACTGATACTGATCATACGCATAGAAATGGGCACACACACAATATGGCGGCCTCTGTTTCTCAAAGGCCCTCAGACTTACCCACAAGGCATCGTCTGTCTCATACCATCCCAGGCCTGTGCCATGTGGTGGAGTGGTCCTGGGCCGTGCTCCATATGCCACCAGGAATGGCACTATTGATCAGCCAGGCTGTGGTGGCCCTGGCCAAGGTCCCACTCCACTGCCTGACAGGTTTTTCTGTGGTGACCGATGAGGACAGGCACCCCAGCAGAAGGGAAGCCTCAGCTGAGTGGGTGCCGTTCCCGCTCCTCACTCCAACAAAGGTCACGGTGCCCAAGGGGCTGCGTGAGAACAGCACCTGCCTCCACCACAATGGGGGAGCACCTGCTCAGGGAGTACCTGCCCATGAAAGGGGGTGACAGCCAGTAAATAAAATGGCAGTGGGGTGGGACGGGGTGGCAAATGCTCCCTCTTGATGCCCCCATACCCTCCTGAGGTGCTGAGCTTCACCAACCAAATGCTCCTCACAGAAAATTTTGCTAGGCAAAATTATTCGCTACCATGGAAACAAGTGAAGAATGAGTAAAATGATTACAACTGAAATACCTACTTCCCAAGTTAGTTACTTCCAACAAAATTTTATTCTCTTCCTCCCTGCAATCAGATTTGCCTGAAACACCAAATACTCATCTTCCTTGTGAAAAAGAGACAGGTAAGGCCTTCTGGCAATTTACATTTATTAAAAGTCTCTATTTTTGTTTTCATCTAGTCACATAGCTTGGATCATCCACATATCTTCTGACTAAAACCCTGAAAACACAATGTTCAAGACTTTGGGAACACTCTGTATTCGACTAGCGCCAAGTGGAATGCATTACTAGATTACACATATGAACTTCGTTATCTGGGATATTTAGCATTTGGCACAGGACCCCTGGAAGATACCATGCCAGATACACTTACTGTGCATTGGGAGAAGGAAAAGCAGCCTCTCTATGAATGGCATAACACTGCTTCCACATACAGAAGGGGAAAAAACACCTTGGAAACTTGTGAAATCTTCAGTTTTCACCTTTAACTACTTCAACAATAAAAGCCACGTAATAAAACTGGGTGGGGGTGACTGTTTACATACTTCCTTTTCAGGTGCTTTAAAGATTTGTTCATAAAACCTTCTTTAAATTATGCTTAGTTTTTTTAAAAAACAGACCCTGCTTCTATCTTACACCAAAATAGCATCATAAACATGCTTCACTGAAATAAAGAGTAGTTACATTATGTTATTTTAACACCTTTAGTGTGTAGAGACACGTATCTATAAATGGCCATGAAGATTCAGAAACTGTGAAATTATATTAATAAGTTTCAGCATGTAATAATATCACTTTCAAAGATCTGGTGAGGCTTGCTTCAGGAAAGGGGAAGCTGCCAGTGACTGCAGCACAGAATTTGATTGTCCCTGTGAAATATCCAAGATGCAAGCAGAAGTCCACCAACAGATCAGAAACTTGGTAGCTTGCATTTTGTCACACGTGAAAAATTATTTGAGGAACAGTAGAACAAAGGCTGAGAATTCGGCTTGAATCAAGTCTTTATTATTCTGTATCAATTATTTTGAGATGACAAGACTTGATGCTTACATCCAGACGTTTCTGTTTCAAGCCCATAATTTGTGTTGTACTGAAGTGTGTCATTAAGTAGTGCAGTTTTCATTAAAGGACACTAAGAAAAAGTAAGAGGAAAATTACAACTGTGGAACAGGTCCAGGAACAAATATAAATAACACCAATCCTTCACTGATTTAATACATGTTAACAATCAAACCTATTTTTCCTGCATCTGAGTACCAGCAAAGAAAAATAACAAAAGCTTACTTTTCCAATGTATTTCTAGAATAACTTTGCTCAAAGTACTTCCAAAGAGTATATCTGATTATGAGAAACAGTCCTTACAGGCCTGTTCATCACTATTTTGTGAGGAAAGAGAAACTGTACAGAAAAAAAAAGAAGAGAAGCAAGAACAGGAGGCAGTGAATAGTCTGCATATTCTCATCTCTTGGAAGAAAGGGTCCAAATTCCACTATAATATGTTCCTCTACTTCTTGCAGTTACAGATGAGTGAGGCAGGGAATACACCATGGTTGCATATCTGTGCACCACCATGCCATACAGTCATCCCAGAATTATTCTGTAGGCCAAATATCTTATAATTCCTTTTGTATGACTAGCATAGCAAGGCAAGATTTGTAAGGATGGCTTAACTTTCATTAAGCCAAATGATAAAGCTGGAGAAAAAGAAGACAAGCTTTTAAGCACACAAGACTTTCAGATTTGCTTCTCTTTCAGGACTGAAGATGACAATAGCACAAAAAGCTTCTGCTTTTTCCAGCTCACTTACATCCTCGTGCCATCACAGATACAACGCTAAAAAAACCTTAACCCTCTGAATGTTAAATAGCCATCTCCAGATGTCACAATGGTTTCTTTGAATAAATACCATTACTAAAGTTTAAAATGTCCCAAAGGAAGTCTGTCTAAAGTGGGTGCAACCACATTTTATGGAAGTGCCCTATATATAAACCAAGGACACCTGACATCAAATGGTATAAAAATACAAACGGACTTGTGCTTCTAAGTATTTCCTACCCTTTTAAACTTTGCACTTTTTCATTAATTTCAACAAATATTGAGGTGAGCCAGCTGCTGAGTTGAGAGGATTCATATAAATCCCTCACAGATGTTTGCTAACTTCAGATAGGAGCTTTATTATTTACAAGTCATTAATCAACCATTAACAAGAAAGTGTTACGGAGCCGTAGTATTAAGGTTCACTGTCAGAGGAGAATAATGGATTTTACAGGCTGGCTGTGTCTACAAGAAGGGGAACTAAGAGCTGAGACAGGTATGAGATAAAACATTTGGAGGAGATTAGAAAACATGAGAAGTCATTTTGTTGCTCTTGAGCTCACCCTAAGAGAAAGCACTTCATAAGAGTTAAGCATTTACACAACAAACCGAGTGGAAAGTTCAAACTCATCCATCAGTTTGGAGATGAAGAGGAATGTGTTTTGCACAGCCAAAGAAGGAAGTCAAGCACAGGTGAGAATTACTGCTTCTGTGAACAATAATAAACACAATCCAAAGTGTTACCCTCTAACTGACAGACTCTGAAGCTGCAAAATCACCTGCTCTGTCTCCGAGGTCCTCAGACTTCACCCAATACCTCTCACTAAGGCCACAGACTTCAGTTCAAAACAAAAAGGAGCAGCTAAATTGTTGCATGCCACAGGCAGAGGACAGACATGACTGAGGCAGCATCCATCAGCTGGGTCCGTTGGGTAGGCAAAGCACAGCCTTTGCTGTAGACCAAAGCAAAGTCTTCCCCTCTTCAGTGCTCTCCGCCACAAAGGTTCTGCCAACTGGTCTTACAAAAAAGTCTTGCTACACACCAGATCCATAAATAATTCTGATCTGGGCTATATAAGAGAGATATTTACACTTAAGAAAGCATAAAACTTTTAGGTGAAAATGTACATACTGAGAGTGTATCCCACTGTCTCTCCAACTGCATCTGATTTCTGACACTTACAGAGCAGGCAATAAAACAAACAAAAAAAAGTAGAATTTAAGAAAAAAGTTCATGTTTGAACCCCAGCAGGCAAATGATGGAAGATAAAAGTACCAAATATAGTTCGTTCTCTTAATATCAAGAAGCAAGCCTTAAGACAGCTTGAAAGGATGACATTATGGAGACACAGGTGTATAAAATGCAGGAAACCCTGAAGTCCAAGGACGGAGAGATGCCACCTCATGTTCCCTGTATGCTCGTTATTGTTACTCTCCACAGCAACAGTCCGTCTGTAATTTCACAACCACAGTTATGATCTTCTCATCTACGCCCAAAAGCTGGTATCACAATTATGAATGTAGCTACAAATACAGTTAAGAAATAATAGTAAATGAAGAATAAATATAGTAGTATAGACAAGCCAAACAGTTTCAGTATTCTCATGAATGAGTTACAAAATACCCATTCATTTTATTTTAAAGACCAGGAAACAAAGTCAGAGAGAGGCCACAGAATAAATTTTACAGACAGAATAAGAACACGTTGCTGGCTCTCAGTACTAGACTCAGGCCACTAGACTACACAAAATAGTGCAAACACCTTTAGGAATTCATTTTTAAGTTTCCTCTTATGTCATAGACAGCAAAAAGACTTGCAAGTAGTTTCAACTCATTTTCTTTTCCTATTTTGCAACTCTGATATTTTCACAGAATACTTTAACAGGTTTCTGAAATACTGTGGAATTCTGCACGATGACAAATATGAAACCAGGTATTACTTAGATCAAACACAAAAAACTTTCCAAAGCTGACATTGTGATTTCTTAACACACCACAGAGCAGGAAAAAATATTCCTTACAAAGCCATACTTTAATCTCCCTCCGTAATGTTTCTTCGTAACGAGCTCTACACAGCTGCAAGCATTAGCAGCCTACCAGATGGTTCACTTCTTGATAAACACTTATGTTTTGTAAGTTTAAAGTCTAATGAACTGTAGTGCAGGAAGACAAAAGCTATGTATGCAGAATGGTTCAACTGGCAGACCAGGGCTGGGGCTGGACAGAGGACTAGCTCCCCAGAATCTCCCATTTCTATGGTAGCTTTATGTTGAGGTACAGAAGGAGGAGGAATTACTGATCCTGGAAGAAGGTGAAGACAAAAAATGCTGAATGCTTCACATCTGCACATGCTCACATACTCAGCCCCATAAGGCTAACGCTGGACGGGAGAAGGCTGTGACCACCAGATCCTGGCCCACAGCATTGTCCTAAACCTGCAGGTGCTTCCCGAGCCCCGTGGAGCACGTACCATGCAGCAGTCCATGACAGAAACTTAGATCAAAGTACAATCCCACAGTAACCACTCTTGGCACTGCGTAAGTGTACAAGTCAGAAAGTAGGAAACACTCATCTTCTTCTGCTCATGCCATGTCCCCAGGAGATAATCACAGCCAGTCACAAATTGATTAGAACTCAGCAGCCCAAATGTTGCATGCCCAGTTGCAAACTGTGGGGCAGCTCTGCTTACCCATTTGGGTATAAAGAGCTTAGTGTGACAGCAATGGGGAAAATCCCTCTAGGAGATCAGCCAGCGTCTGGGTTGGGTCTATCACATCTTTCAGCACGCTTTATAGTTGTACAGATACTGAGTAGCCTGAATTGTGTTTGATGACCTGGTGTGGACGATAGCTCAAAAACATTTCAAGTTTTGGGCTCAGGAACTGGAAAACAGGAGAGCCCGTAAAACTCACTGACTCACCTTGAGACCGATCTCGACCTGTTAAGTGCTTTCACGAAGATCAAAGATGGTGCAGACTGGCGTCTTTGGGCCAAACTCTTCATTTTCTGATTGGAAAGAGAAACAAAATGAAATCATAGGTGAGATTCTGAACAATAACTGCATGCATACAGACTTGTCCCAGCCAGACTCCAATTTCAGACCGTGGTTAAAAGACTAAGTTATTTCCATTAGAGACCCTGGAGGGGGGAAATGGTTGTAAAATAACATACCTTGAGAAAAACAGGAGCATGACCAGAAAGTCAGTGATAAAGAAAAGTGGGTAATTACTGTCTATACACAGATACCTGAGGTATACTGCGCACAGGAAATAAACGTTTAGAGCTTGTCCTCAGCCCCTTTTGTATCTTTAATAATCTATTGTACTTTAAATTTATCAAATATCCAGATGGTGAATCAAATTTCAAATGCTTCATACGTTTCTGTGTCAGGTCTGACATTTACCATAAATGAAGGTTTGGATTCTACTTACATGCTACATTGGGCTACAATTTTTTTTCAAATCTTTAGAGATGACGGCATCTTCCTTCCTTACTAATCTAGCTGGAGCATTATGTCTCGTCCCTCAGTAGTCAATAATGACATTTTTTTCATTCCTGATTATGTATGGGACAAAATAGGAAAGTGAAAGGCAGGGCAGTTCTGAGCACAGAACTAGGAAGGGAATGGGAAAAAGAAGACAAAGGCTAAGAATGTAACAGGAAAAAGAAAAGGCAAAGCTTAGGGAAGAGATGAAAATGTCAGCAGTTATCAAAAGAGTGTGAATTCCTATTGAGTGAAGTTGAATACTACAATAAAAATACTCAGTAAATAAACAACACTGTTTTCCCCAAAGGTAGAAATTTTCAAAAGCACCCACAAGAGCCAAAAACACCTATCCCCCTGAACACAAATGTATTCACCGCTATATCCTCTCTCCCTGGCAGCCAGAAGCAAGACTAAGGAGTCCTGGCCCTAACTTTAGAGCTGCTCTCGAGAACCGGTTGTGCAGCATGCTGCCAAGGTGCATGACCTCTCCTCTCACTGACCCTCCACCAGAAAGGTGGCTGTTACCTTATTCAGCTCAAATATTTTTTCAGAATAAACTGATGGACAAAAGGGCTGGGGCTGAACTCCTCCTGAGACCCTGGCACGACAGTATCCCATGCTGGAGCGGTCCCTCACACCAGCCTGGTAACTTCTGCGAGCCTGCGAACAGGTGAACCTTTGACAGTTACAAAGCCTCTGTTCTCAGCTCATCACAAAGAAAGACTTTCTTCCTTTATACTAAAAATAATCACTGAGTACCAGGAATGGATATGTTAGGGAACAACTGATTCTTCTGCCATGTGCTGGATGCGGCACACATTTTGTTTGGGCAGGTGCACAGCGTGCTCCCCTCAGAGAAATTAAACTCTACAGTACTACATGTATTAGACAACAGCATTTGTTTTACTCATGGCAGTGCATTTGTTATTGTGTCATCTTTTTGGTTCTCCCTTTATGTAAAGCACGCTTGTTTGTTTTGTCAGATACCCAGCCACAGCTATTGTGCAGCAACTGTTATAAATTCAAATGTGTAATTTCAATTCACCTTTAAAAATGATCCCCTCCTCCCTCTTTCTTTCATCAAAAAATAACCTTCTCAAGACTGACAAATTAAGACTGGGAACATTTAGCTGTCTTCTATCTGATCTGAAAATAATGGAATAATAACTTAATAGATTACTAAGAACACAGATGCCCATTTTTGCTACTTTTGAGCAAAAAAAAAAAAGAGAAAATACTTTGCTAATTTTTTCTAGTGAATGAAATCAGTTGGTCTTACTGCTAGCAAATCCGAGAAGCTGTTAGCCTTTTTTAAAGCAGCGTATCTACAAATACGAAGGCAAAGAGAGATCTGTAGCAATGCAATCTAACATCCTAGAGAAGACAAGTCACAGATTTCCCCAAACCAGCATTTTTTTGTAGGAGTTTATATAAAGCATCAACTCCCAAACAGAAATTTACTGCAAGTGTGATTATTGGGCAGGTAGCTTTCAGGGGGCGGTTAAAACTAGAGCATCTCAGCCCCTGTGAACACAGTGGAGGTTCAGTTATGTTTTCAAAGAGATGTTATTCTCAGCTATGAAAATGAAGCCACTGAAAAAATGCAGCGTTTTAAAATCTCTCTCAATTATGGCAATTTTTTTCATGCTTGGTTTAGCAGCACTGAATAGTGCCTGTGGCAGGGAGGTTTCAGTCTTAAGTCAAATAGCTGAGGAGCAAGGTAAAGATTAGGACTACAGTCCGTTTAATAAGAGCTCAAATGACTGGCAGAATAATTTAGGTTGGAGGGGATCCCAAGAGGTTTCTGGTCCAGCCCCTCTAGATATGCTGAGAGGCAGGACCCATTCGAGGAGGCTGCTCCAGAACACCTCCAGTCCAGGTCTGCGTTATCTCCAAGGATGAGGCTCCGCAGCCTCTCCAGGCAGTTTGTTAATATAGTCCTAAGCTATTAAGCAAAGCTTATTAAAAAAGAGCCTTAAAACAAAACAAAGCTTATTAAAAAAAAGAGCTTTAAAACATAAAAAAGATCACTGATGTGTTTTGGAAAAGGATATTTTTCAGAGCAAAAGTGAAGTAAGTCAGGTCAGCTGTATGCAAATAAAAACATTACAGAGAGACACTGACTACAAACACCAAGAGTTTTTTTCATTTTTATTTTGCTATGCACAGAGTTTGGGAAGAGCAAATAAGTGACCATCATGATAGCTTGAATTGATTTACTTTGAGAAGGAAGAGGACAAATTAATTTTTGGCTAAGCTGTATCCAGCTGCCTGCTCTCCTCAGTTTCCCTGCATTTACATGTGCAAAGATGTCACCCTGGCAATGTGGAGAAGAGGAGATACATCCTGGACAGCTGTAGGGAGAGCAGATGTTTAGGAGCAAAAGGAGACGCAATGACCAATTATCTAAGCGTGGGACAGAGAGAAGCATTTCTCAACATGTGTCCCACATCATAACCTCCCATTTTTTTCATGTAAATATTAGAAAGGTCAACAGAAATGAGAGAAATCCTCATACTTGCTAGCTGAGTCACCCCCATGTGAAATGTATCATAAAATCAGTATCCATAATGAATGTTTACAGTGTGCCAGATGCAAAGATGATAATCTTGCATTAGTCAGGACCAGCTAGAGTTATTTTTGCCTTCCTCACGTTCAAAAGCTTGAGTTCCTGCCCTCCTTCCCTCCAGTTCTGGTTTAACTTCATACTTTCTGCATTTCTGGTGGTGCTTGTCTTGACTGGGTGTTTAACAGAAACAAAAACTTGTGCTTTTTTGGTTGTTGAACTGGTGGTACACTTCAGTATTTGGCTAGTCTCTCATCTGGTATAAACAGGCATAGGGCTATAGGTTTCAAAAGAATGAATTTACACCTGATAATGATCAGACCTACACTCTGAAACACTGTTTTGTAAACTGTGGTGGTAGGTGGTTTATGAGCAGATCAGCCCACCATGCTGAGGATGCTAACCTTGCAAATAATCACTGAAAATACACTGTCTCTCCTCAGGAATCAGCACCTCTATGATTTACAGGATTGCAGTACAACTTTCACAAGTATCTCACAAGTCAGAAGTGGATATTGATATTATATGGAATTATGTAAATTAATATATATTGCCAGGTTATTATATTAATCCCCATTCTGTGGAAAAGGTAACATACTGCAACATCTGCATGGCATTCTCAAAAAAAATGGAACTGAAGATAAAGCAACCTTTTGTACTTTGTATATATCACTTCACTATATCAAGCTTAGAGAATGGCAGAACATGAATTAAATAAAGAATGCATGAAAAAACTGTGGTATTTAGTATTTCTTTTGTGAAGACAACTTAAGTAACAGATGTACGGCATTTCTAATTATTTTACAAGTATCTAGAGAAGTGAAAATCCATGCAATAACAGATACTCTGCTGCAGCTACTGCAAGGGTGTCAGAGGTGGGAGCAGGCAGGCTAATGCAGGGGCTGTGGGCTGTAATTCCCCAGGAGCACGCTACCCACGCTGCCAGGTAATGGTGCCTGACAAATATGATGGTCAGAGACTTGCAGGATTCCTCTCACCCAACCTCAGACTTGCACACCTGAGCTCTTCTCTCTGTGCTGCTTTTACAGTCAACAGAGAGAAAGAGACATAATTAGCTCATAGTTCATCTTGTCCTTGAAGTGCTGTTTTCTCCCACTGACTGTAAAAGAAACTAAGGTGACCAAGAAAATTGATTTAACCAGCTCAACCCTCTCCTTGCTACCTGAGCAAAGGACAGGGAACAGACAAATTTGAGAGCTCAGTAACATAGGGAACAATTGTCTTCTCAGAGAGCGGTTTGAGCTCAGGATGAGAAAATGCCATTACCGGATGTCTATTTAAAGATTCATATACAAAGTAGTGGAAACATACATTCAGCTCCTCACTGACAGGTGAACACAGCAGAAATGTGAAATGCCTCCTTAGCAATGTGCAGACACCCTTGTAAGAGCCTCCCCACAGATGAAAGGATTTCAGGCTCCTGATTTACAGGCTGGCGCCAGAAGTGGGTCAAGGCTGGGACATCTGCCTGGGTCATTTAACTGGGTGACAGGGACAACACTCAGATGTGCCAATACCTTGAGCTGAGGATTGCCTTCAGGTGGCTAAGCTCGCCCTCTCACTGTTTTATTTTTCTAATAAAAAGAAGCCTGATTTTAACAAAGCCTACTCTTTGAAAGCATCTAAGTTAATAACCGTAAGGGATTTTACTCGCGCTAACTCTGTTCTTATTGTCTGAGCAACAAAACCTACCCGTGGCACACATTTCTGGTTTAGCCAGACAAGAACCAAAGCACGGAACAGAAACCTTTACCAAAAAGTGTTAAGGCAAAGTTCAACTAACTGCCCAACAATCAGAAAATCAAAACAATCCTCAGCACCTAGCAGTTAATTTTTCCAGGGCCTTTGGGCATCACTCTTTCCCTTGTAGGCTACTTAGGAGAGGCAATAAATATTTTTTTCCTACGTACTATAACCCAGTATTTGTTAGACTTACAGTGTATGACTGTCTAAAAATACCAGAAATAACAAAAATCTCTTATACTTTGGTAAAGCATGAAATGGCCCTATACTGACCTATAACATTCCAGAGCCCCTATAAAAAGGGTGAGAAGATGACTGCATTTGAACTGCTGGCTTAGGCAGCAGAGATGTCTAGGTCCCACGGAGAGCCCATTTACTATAAAGGCAAAGCAGGTGACAAAACTATGTGCTTTTGTTTATGCTGGCAAGAATACTTTTACTTACAAGGACTTTCCTAAAAAGAAAGCCATTTTTGGATGGGTAAGTAAAGAGGAAACAATTGCAGGAGCAGAAGAGCAAAGAGCTGTCAAGACAATGAAAGCAAGGCTTTCTCAGGAGCAGTTTACAGATGACAGACAGAGGAAATTCTCCCCACTCCACATGGATACTTCAAGCAGCATTAAGTAAATAGGCAATAATTAGATATATGCAGTTCTGGGGTATTAGATCCCACATAATCTGCCAAGCGTCTCTCTTTCCTACTGCCACCACAAGGGACCAAAAAAAAAAGCCCAAAGAAGACTAGGAAACTCAAGAACTACAATACATTGTTTTCAGTTTCTCTCCTTGACAGACAGAAAGAGGAATGCTAATGCTAGTTTGGAATTAAAGCAGCATCAGGCACAACACAACAGTAGGTTAACGTAAGCCAGCACAGCCTGCCAAGGTGATTTCAACCTAAGGACCAACCGTGTGGGTAATTTCATTAAAACAGTGGCTTTTTTCAGTCCTCATCAGAGATCAAATTGCTACAAGAGATGTCTGTGGGATGACAGAAATTGTCCGTCACTTCACTAAACAGTGCCAGAAGTGTTCCTGGACAGCCAAGATTCCCAGCACTACCAGGTGTGAATTTGGAAGCAACCTACTAGACCCTCAGCCAGGACTACAGTAAAAAAAGACAGAGACTTGCAGGAAGAAGAAATCTTTGCTTAAGGAGGTTTATGTTAAAAAAACATCAGAATCACAAAGAAACACATTCTTATGGTGGTGGGATACCATATTTCAAGTCTCAAACCATAAATACAATTTTTCTTGGCGTGCAAAATGGTTAATTTTTTGCACACAGTGTATGAGTAAATATTAAAAATTTCTAAGCCTCCAAAACATTATAAGTAGTTACTTGAAATCTTCAAGGAGGCAGCAAAAAATCCCAAGAGTGACTCCTTGTGTTACAAAACACTGTCTTGGGTAAAATATTCAGGGTTGGTTGGAATCAGCCCCTCTAAGAAAAGATAAGTGAAACACCAGGAAGTTATAAATATGGGAAAATGACCACAGCTGCTACTGCTGACACAGTTACACTGGCATAAAAGACATCTCTGCTGCATAGTTAGTTTTGATAAATTTGTAGAAATAAGCTCTATCAGTATAATCACTCTTACTCGTGTTACTTCAATCCACTTCAGAGTTGCATCAATTTACTGGTATTGGTTACCAAACTAAACATTCAGTACAAAAATTCTGTGTAGGTCAATCACACATAGCCCAGTGACTCCAGTAAGTCCAGCAAAGGAGGGAATCGGGTCCAGAATTTCCCAAAAGCATTAACTAGAGCACTGCACTTCAATGTCACCTTTTAGCAGGGTGTCCTGAATGCCTTGTAAACACTTAACAGAGAGAACCTCCCAGGATCTGTCAGGTAGGTTAGCAGTTCAAACCACGTTGCGTGTCAAGAAAATGAAAGGAAATGCGTCCAGGAAAATAGTTTAAATGGCCATACAAAATGCATGAAAAAAGTCCTAGACAATTTCTGTCTCTTGGTCCTATGATGTGATCAAGCATGTGGGCCTTCAGCCAAGCGGGAGACGAAATAAGAGTTCAAACAACCACAGAACAATGTAGCAAATCTCAGCTAAATAAATTTAATTTAAGAAAGGTATAGTCCCAATAATAAAATGGAAGAAAGGTTCAGCACTCACTTAGCATCCCATATCTGGGGGTATTTGTGCCAGAAAGTAAAATAGTTGATGTTAAATATATACTTGCAACAAGATTTGTTCAACATGACATGCTGTGGCACCAGTACCAAAACTGATTTCTTGCCAACATATTCTTCTTTTTAACTGTATGCAACCAATACAAGCAGTGTAATCTCCCCAGCAGTAAGAAAGATTTTCTGTATAAAAAAATACGATGCTTTGGCACTGCAAGGAAGACAAAACAGAGGTATAGAGAGAGTCCATAGGACCCAAGTAGTGAAAAAATTATTCAAACTGTCACCGAGATCCAGCTTCAGGCAAAATTAGGACTAGCCCACTGCTGAACATGCATAAAGGTAGGAATCTTCTTCCCCAGGTCAGCACAAAGAGATGCCATGCTAGTAGTCTCATGGGAGCACCACGACCATGGACAAGCAGCTGAGCGGTTGGCTGGATGTTGGTGGCTGCCTGTGTTGGCTGTGTGTGGTGTGTAAAGCTGCCATATGCTGCAAACCCAGCCAGGGTCTCAAGCTGCTTCTCCACAGGAGGATTTCCATCTGTACCCCTGCCGCATGTGCCTCCACGCTGAGGAATTCCAAAAGGGCGGCCAAGATCCGTAAAAAGTAATATCCCCGCTCACTTGTCAGCACCGGCAAAAACAAGATCTGTGTTTCTTCGACTGCAAGTTCTTTGGAGCAGGAATAGGAAACACAAGTGCTACCATTAATATTCGTCCTCACAACGCTGAATCATGAAGTAGAACCTGTAAGATAAAAATGTTCATCTTCACGGCTCTTGAGCATCCCTTCTCATGTCAGGTGGGTGCCTGGCATCAGGGCTCTGCCAGGTTGGAAGGTACATAGTACTCTGTCTTTGACAAGAGTGAAGGAAACAATAGAAGAAAAATCAAAGCCACACATTTAGCCACCTCAAATTGGATCACAGTACTTGGAGAGGGTGAGTATCTACTTCCCTTTGTCCACCTAGGCAGCAGAAGGTACTCCACCACTTTGTGTAGGTGTATCACACACCCTCTTCAGAAACTGATCAGGTATTAACTGCAGCAAAGTGTGGTAGAAATCTTGATCAGACACTCTCCAGGCAAAGGTTTCACCGTTGGCAGCAGCTGCCATGAGAAGAGGGCTGTGGTCAGGCTGGAGCACTGCACACCTTGGTGGGATGTGGCATGCATGGACACATCCCATAGAAATGACAAGCATTGCTCCCCAGCCTGAAGAAACACTTGGGCAGGAGGAGAAGGACCTGGACTCCCTCTGCACCACTACGCCACAGCCAGCAAAACCTCAACTACTGCTCAGCAGCAGGACTGGACACAAGCTCAGCCTCTACTACCACTCATCCTAAGTTCATGTCACCAGGTGGACAGATTTAGCGAAGGACACCATAACCTGGCCAGTCATTCTAACCCTGCCTGCCTATTTGGTAGCCAGTAGCATTGTGCACCTCTAAAGACACGGCAGTGCATAGACTGAAATTCATTGTGAGGCAAAATTGGTAAGGCAGGAGGGTACCAGCTCTGTTCTGGGCAGGAAAACACTACGGCACTTGCTAAACCAAAGAGGAAAGAAGAGTTTCCGTTTTACACAGTGGGAAGAATGTGGTTACTGCAGCTCGCTCGTTACAGCTCTGTGTCAGGCAGAAACAAGCACTTGGCTGTGCGGAGAAGTGAGCACCTTGCACTTGATCGTGTCAGATCCTGACAAGCAATTCCAGACATCAAACGGATTCTACGACCAGTTTTGAAGACGGGATAACGCTCTTCTGCTGTCAACTGCAACAGCACAAGGCACTTCTTCAGGAGGCTGCTCTTACATTTCTCTTGCACAAAGCACGTGCGAGAGCAGCCAGCAAACCCCCTCAGCTCCAGCAAAGCCCTCCTTTGCTCCCCCAGACACACACGCAGCAGAGCCCTGGATAATCATTGTGCAAACCGCCCTCCAGCTCTGACACCACACCAGCAAAACCTCCAGACATCCATACGGCAAAGCCCGCCTTTAGGTCTCCCCAGGACATTCATGCAGCAAAACCCCTTATCTCCACAGCACATCCATGCAGCAGCCCCCGCCCAGCTCACCGGGAAATCCACGCAGCAGAGCCCCTGGGCTCCACGGGACACCACGAGGCAATCTCCTCCCTAGCTCCTCGGGACACCCAGGCAGCAGCGCTCCTTGCCCGCCCCGGACACCCAGGCAGCAGCCTCCCTTTGCTCCCGGGACATCCGTGCAGTAATCCCCCTCAGGTTCCCGGCGTTACCCACCCGCAGAGCCCCCTGAGCTCCAGCGGGCACCGGTGCAGCAAGCCCTTCCCGCGGACACCCCCAGCTCCCCCGGCGGCTCCCCTCCGCCCCGCTCCCGACGGCGGCGTGCCGCCCAGCCCGCTGCCTTGGCGGCGGCGGCGACGCGGGACCCGGGGCGATGCGGCCGCGGGGCGTCCGGTGAGGACGCGCCGATCCACGGCGAGCTCCGGCAGCGCGGCGGGGGCCGTGGGGCGCCTTCCCGCGGGGGGGGTCTCCGGGGGGCGGCCTCACCTTCTTGCTGTCGGCGGCGGCGAAGACCCTGCTTTCGCCGCTGACCGAGGACGAGCGGCTCGGCCCGAGGTGCTCCTGTTGCGGGGACATCACGTCCATGCAGCCCCGCGCCGCCGCCCTCCAGCCGCGGGGACTCCCGCGCCGCCACCGCCGCCGCCGCCGCCCGCACCATGGACAGGGCGCCCCGCGCCGAGATCGG
>JAVSBS010003178.1:0-12745 GCA_033124195.1 Coracias cyanogaster
GAGGGAACAAAGTCAGACACACGTGCTACAGCCACCTGCCAGCCCCTTGAGAAGGAAGTTGGAAGAGGACTAAAGTGTGAGGAGGAGATGGTGCTTCATCACTCATATGCACAGTGACAGGCAGATCTGTACACCTCTGTGATGCTGGCCTCGTCCACAATCTGCTGGTGGTCATCTCTTGCTGTGTGCAAGCCGTGTGCAAGCCCATTTCTCCTCCACTAACACTCTGTTGGTTCACAGTTTCTCTTCCAGACTGCCTGGACACAGTAGAATGAGCCCTGTTGAGGTGGATCTCTCCATCCTTGAATGCAGCAACATCCCAGCAACAGCTGTGGTGACAGCAGCACCAGCAGTGAAGGAGACCGTAAGAAGCACCTTGTTCCAGAGCCACTGTGAGATGTCATCCCATCTGTGCCACCACAACCCACCTGAGTTGCGCTCCTCCTGGTTCCCAGGACGTGCTCCACTCTCCTGTGGTGGTGCCAGGATGCAGCTTGGCAACAAACTTACTTGACCTGGTCTTTGTGTTGTTTGCTGGGTTGGGATGCATAGACTGCACAATGTCAGCTGCAAGTGCAGTGTCCTGGAGCAAACAGCAGGGGTTACAACACTAAGATGGCACATCATGCCTTGGCCAGGAAAGCGGCGCTCTCTGCCTCTATGGTTGGCCAAGGATCTGAGGAGAAAGGGTTTGCCAAAGAGCAGAAACATCTTGTTTGGAGCATTTGTGGTAGAAGGAAAATGATGCAGATCTAAGGGCTTTTGGAGATCAAATTCAGCATCTTCCTGTTGTGTGACCGAGGCCCATGGAAAAAAAAATAGCAAGGGGAATTGCCTGGAAAATTATTTTGTCCTCTGAGAAAGGGAATCCAGAAATAACCACTGCTTGGAATTTTCCTGGGCAGGTATCTGATGGTAAATGTTGGATGGTAGATGTCCACTTGAGCCCAGGCATCAATAGGCCATTCCTCTTGGTCTCCTGCTAAAGGCTCCTCTGTTAGACATGGCACACTCATGATTCAGTACCATATAGCCCTTAAAAAAATCTCTGGCCTTATATTCCAGCTAACCCACACCCATGAGGGGGTTTTGGTTTTGGGATCCAATGAGTTCTGGGGTCCTTCCTTTCCCCTAGGTGGTCACCTGCAAAGGTAGAGATGGTCGTTTTGGGAGCTGGGTAAGGCTACTGCCCTGGGTCCTCTGGAGCAGCCTCCACTGGACCTTTTCGCCTACTCCCAAAACACAAGGTTCCCCCCAGTCCACCCATCTCCTGTACCAATGTCAATCTGAGGAGGAGGTACTCACCACTTCTCTTGCGGAGAACTTCTGCCCACCACTGGGCTGTGCTAGGAGCGTGCTGCAACTTTTTTCCAACGGCTGTCAGACACCAAAGTGATCAACCAACACTTTTGGAAGACTGTGAGCACTGCCCTAGTTTTCACCTAAAATTGTCCAGTCCTTGTCATCTCTGCTCCATGAAACTATTGCTTCCTAGGCCTTGTATTACACTGGAGCTAGAAGAAGAAAGAGAGGCTGCATATACAAGATCCTTTTGCAAAAGAAACTGTAATGCTGAAAAAGCAAGATGTTGGCCACGAACAGAGAAAAAGTAGTGGTATGGAAAGACAAGTGGGTTGGAGAGGCACAGCGTAAGTCTGTACACCAAGCTAAGACAAGCCCAGCTATCCAAAACGTGGCCCATCAGGCATCATGGAGACGTGACCACCTGGATTGATGAAATCAAATCACTCCTGAAAGGCAACCAGATTATTTGGGGAGATAACTGAGCTGCTACTAGCTAATTTAGGAGACAGAAACCCTGTGGTTTAGGTATCTAGGCAACTTAAGACTCTTGTGAATTGAGAGACCCGAGTCCTTCCTGTTTTACATCTGAAAATCTGACTCTTATTTCCTAAAAATGCTCCAAATTCTTGTTCTTTGTCTGAAGAATAACAAGAAAGCCAAAACAAACAAACAAAATATCTGTATAACTAAGAAACTAAATTCAAATTGTCATTTATCATGCATATAGCACTTCACAAACAATTAATAATCTAACTTTGCTGCATCTACTCACACTATTTAGCACTTATTCACCTGTACAACTAGCATTCAAGCAGCCTTGATCTGAGAAAAGCTCATGAAGGCAAGCAACTTCGGCCAAAAAAAATGTGCTGGTTATTGTAGTTAAGCAGTAATTCTACTTTTGCCAAAATAGGTCCCGTTCTAAAAGTCTTATTTTGAATGAGAAAACATGAACAATTACTATGAATAAGTTTACTTTAAGATTGTTAGAAGTTAACTCCTGCAGCTATGTCTAAATGGATGCATTTATCTAAGCTTTTGGGAGAAATCCATAGGAAGTAGGGGAGTGGGAAGGTAACTCGAGCAAGGAGCAGTTTGCGATGGTGCTGGTGCCAGGAGGAGGTGGCTGGCCAGGGATGGAGCCCACCTGCCGAAGTCATGGCTCTAAGTTTCCACCTAGGTGGTTTAGAAAATAAGAAAAGTGGCAGCTGAAGGTTGCTGGGAACCACCTCACCTCCCACACAGGAGTCCGTTTAGCTCAGATGCTAAAAGGCAGTAGCAGGGCTGCCAGCAGCCACAAGCTCCCCTGGCTCCATTTCTCTGCGTTGCTTAATCATTGCTTCCTCAGCGTGGCTCACGATGCAGAAGAAAAGGAAAATAATCAGCTGAAGATTTGTTGCTTTACACAACGGCCCAAGGATGGAGGTATCTTAGCAGGAACCACCACAGGGCACAAATTTACATAGCAAGAGATTAAACCACAGTGTTTCAAAGTCCAGTCACCCCCGAGCTCCCTGGGTGAGACAGGTCATAAAGCATAAAGCTTCTCCAGTGCAGAGACTGGCCCCAGTACTGTGCTGAAATCATAACTTCTACATTTCCTTATACAATGCCTCCATTTCACAAACCTAGAGTCAATCTGCAGAAATGTCACTGGATCAACCCTTTGAAGTCTATGAGTTCTTAACGTGTTTTTTTTTTTTAATAATGCTAACACTCAGGCTCCAAACTCTCCATTTATATATCTGAATAAGCATAGGCAGCTTTTAAAAATCTGGGGTATCTTGCAGCTCACACTGACTTCACTTGGCCAGCACTCTTCCAAGGAAACACCTTAGTAGAATCCAAAGGATTCTAACATATTTCAATGTCTATACATGAATTCACAGTATAACTGTAGGCTTTTTCCTTTTGCCTTCTATTTTTTTTGTTGTAAGAAGCCTTGGACAAAGGCTTTTAGAATGCAAAAGCCTCGGCATAGTTTTCTCCCAGCAGTAAACTTATTATGAAAGTTTACATATTTCTATTAGTTTGACTGCCTCCAGATTTTTTGGCACGTCATAGGACAACTCTATTTTTAAACTCTTAACTGCATACAGAAAAATTCATGGAGAGGTTTAAAATTTGACCGGGCAGTATTACTACCAAAAGGTTTCTTCAAACACATGAACGTTTCAAGGATACAAATGATTTTGCAGCTCTCAGCCAGAGGAATTATTCCAATGTCAAAAGTTTAAGCCATCAGTAGAAAATAAGGTAAAGCTGTAGAATGCCACAAAAACCAATTCTTACTTTTCAAATAATATACACCCGACGTTAATTGTGCACATCAAATCTTAAGGTGAATGAACTGCAGGGAATTAAAGACTCTGAAAGACTTACAATCTTCTTTAAATTGCCTGACTAGATTGATTTTGCAGGAGCAAACCTACAATAAATAGCAAAGAATATTAAAAGCTACCCAAACAGTCGGTCCTGTAAGCCTTGGGAAAACACAGGGGTCACAGCAGCACGCTGCAAATACTTGCAGCCTGGAGTGCAAGACACTCCTATCTAGAGATTTTGAAGACCTGAAGACTCTTCTTCTGTCTGCTAGTTCTACATCTCTCCATCAACTCCTCTGTCTTCCCTGTCAATTTTCCAGTCTCCCCAGTCCCTCCCTTAGCACTTTCCATTATCTTCCCTCTGTCATTTCTCTGCCCTCACCATTAATTCTGGCTTGGCTCCCTGCCTTGTTGTCAGCCCATCTGCTGATACCGCATCTCCTCTGCTCTCCTGCTGCCTATTGCTTGGCAGCCACCAGCATCCTCTCCAAGCACACCGTGAGACACCCAGCTCACGAGCAGCATGTAAAAGGGGCAGCTCAGCCAGGTCGGGAGGAACTATATGGCATTAACCATATAGCATTACGTCCAAGCCAACCACAATTTCTTCCAAAGCAAAGACGGGGAAAAACGGAGATGGTGTTAACACAACATCATTTCTGAATCTGACCACAGCAGCATTTTTTGCTGTTTCTCACCCAGTGCACATCAATAAAAATTGAAAGGCACAATTGCTTGAGGTTTGAGAGACCTCATCGCCTAAGCAAGACCCAGTCAACACACAAAAGGGACCAGTATTTCCAAGCAGCATCATTAGTAAAACTATTAGCTTGTATGTGCCAGTAGCCATGCAATAGCTCAAACTCTCACAACTGCCACATTAGCCTGTTGATGTAGGGTGCTTTCAAATACTGTTTCAATACCAAAAGCAATCTAGATCATATATAGGCTCAGGTTAATGTTCCTTTTTCATTTGCTCCTGCCTCAGTTTTTCTGTCGATCTATTACTTCTGTCACTGAAATATCAATCAGAATTCAAATATCAAACTTGAAAAAAATAAAATAAAGTCATAATTATCTAAACAGCAAGTCAGATTAACTTAAAATTAGTTAAAAATGAGGGAAAATTATCATCAGGAATATTTTTGCCTTTACTCTTTTATTAAATAGTTTTGAACATTAGCTCTTACCTGTAGACACATCTAGCAATCAGAACCTGGGAGTGGATACGTCAATTTACTACTAGCATACCTGAAACCAGAACTTAAGAGGATTAAATCTTTTCTGGACATTTTAAAGAGGTAGTTAGTCAAGATAGCTAGGATACTACAAGACTAGGCCAATCCGTTTGTTAATCCTGCACACTTACTCCCTTCTTAGAAGTACAGATTTTACAGATATTTTAGGCAAAATGCTTTAAGAGATGCCTGTGTGAGATGCTTTAAGAGATTCCCAAAGCCTCAAATACACATAATGCATATCCAAGGAAAGGATCAAATGCCTTCACTCTACAGCACTTGAAGTAGAATACTTTATTCCTCCAGAATTTTTAAGCCTTTAGAAAAGTACTATATAGGGCAATTAATCTGGTAACATGACTAAAAATTGGAATTCTGAAATAATACCTTTATATTTTCCTTCTCTGAAAAGTCATAGAATCATAGAATGGTTTGGGTTGGAAGTGACATCAACGATCATCTAGTTCTAAGTGCCCTGCCATGGGCAGGGACACCTCCCACTAGCCCAGGTTGCTCAAGGCCACATCCAACTTGGCCTTGAACACCTCCAGGGATGGAGCATCCACACCCCCCTGGGCAACCTGTTCACTCTCAGAGTGAATAATTTCTTTCTAATTTCCAACCTACGTCTAACCTCTTCCAGTTTGAACCCATTACCCCTTGTCCTCTCACTACAGGCCTTCTTGTAGGCCCCTCTCCAGATACTGGAAAGCCACAATAAGGCCTCCCCAGAAGCCACTTTTTCTCCATTAAATTAATGAACTACTTTACTTAGTGGGAAATTAACAACTTCCACGAGCACCACTATAAATCTATCTGGTTTTATCTCTGCAAGTAGTTTGTGAAGTACGGCCACAAGAGAGAAACAAGAATAAAGTGGGAGGCGTTTTTTGTCAGTGCAGTTATTGAGATTGTATGTTCAAGGCAATGCACAAACCCATAAAAGAGGTAACCAGTATTAGCCTTTGCAAAAGCACAGTCAGCTTCCTACACCAAGTTTAACCATGGTACCTTCTAGTTATGTATCATACCTAATGTTTCTTAAATGATGCTAGAAAGACAAGACCCAACATTTTAAATACCTCCTTTTCTATGAACTGTGTGATATTGGGTGGGCAAATCATTTTCCCTGCTGGCGTTTGCTTCCCATCCCATCATTCCACAGCTGGTATATCTGAAGCATAAACTCTTGCCTCTTTCTTACTGCAGACTTGAGGTTTACTCAGAATGATGAGAGCCATTTCCATAATACAATAATACAACTGCCTCCATTGAATAAATTAGGAAAATGTCCTTAAAAAAAAAAAAAGGGGGCTATATTTTCTTTTCTCTAAAAGACTACTCCAGCTTCTACCAATACCACCACACAGATAAAATCTACAGAAGCTGATGGAGGTACACAAGCATAAAAACAGTGGAGATGTGCACCCAAGCCCATAATTTTATAGCGTAAATTATTTACTTGAGTTTTTATCAGGAAGCCTGTCTATCTTCCACACAACAGCCCGGTAGGCACTCTCGTATTTTGCTGTTCCAACTGAGACTTGTATTACAGGATCAGATTCAACCTCGTGTAAAGCACCAAGGCACGCTCTCCTGTTCATTTTTGCTTTTAGGGACTTCTGCCTTTGGAGATTCATGGTCCAAAGTGCTTTGACCCACTGTGTGGGAACGGGGAAGCGTATCATAACATTTTCACAGTATTTCACAGAGGGTAAACGTGCTGGGATCGAAGCAGTTGAGGACATGTTTATAAAAGCCTGAAGTTCCACGTATGCCCCCTGAACCACTACTGCAGCCTTCACAGAAAAGGGAAGGTCTTGCCCATTATACTGTGTCCTGAAACGCATCAGTTCCAGCCTACAGGCATCCAGGGGTGTAAACTTAATAATTCGCGATTGCTCAAACTCCTGCACTTTGACACAGTTATGGAAATGGTAATCAAGAATAGCGATCCATTTCTTCTCCTCCTCCTTCTCAAAGTAACGCTCATCCCTCTTCTGGAGCTCCAGGTCATTCAGGGTTAGAAAGCAGTCAGCACTTCCATTCACAAAACACAAGCAGTAAATGTGCGTGATGACGGCACTTTCTACGAGTTTTCCTTCTGCCTTAGTGACTTTCCCCCAAAAGTTATCCACTATTTCCAGAGTCATTTCTTGCTCTTCATAATTCCTCTTTTGTCTAGAAACAGTGGGAAGTTTCATAAGCTCTTCCTCAACCGTTACAAGGAAATCAGTGAAGTCATTATAATCTGTGGTGCCCAGCTTTAACATCTGCTCAACCTCCGGCTCATGAATCACTTCTACTTTGGTATGATACCTCCTTTTTTCTGTGTAAGACACGCACTCGATCTTCACAGTATGGATTTTTCCCGAGACATTATAGCTCTCTAATTTAGGTTCAGAGAGCTTACAGTGTGGCTGCAGCTGGAATTCCTTGAAAGGTTTCTCCAGGCCCTTTTCATAATACATCTGCAATACACCTCCAGCTAGGACACTAAGGTAAATAGGGCCCCATTGCCGAGATGACATCATGTTCTTCTTTTCTGGAATTCTCAGCATGAACGGCCACCCATCTGCTTTCCGGCTCCTGAAGAGGCTGCGTGGGACAGTGGAGGAGAGCTTGTGCCATGCATGAGCGCTGGAAATGGGTGGGCTTCCCACAGTGTCGCAGCTATCAGCTTGCAGGTGCTCAAGCCTCTCACAGATGTAGCTGAAGGAGCCCTGGTTAAGGCTTTTCTGATCGTGGCAAGTTTCTTTGTCTTTAGGATGACAGGCACTCCTATCAAACGCTTTCTCTTTCCTGTGTGTGCTAATATTAGCTGGTGACGTACTTTCCTTCCAAAAAGGACTGGAAAAAGCACAGTCACCCTGGAAGTATGGGAAGTGCCCCGGTGCCGACGACAACTCTAACTCATCGCAGCTTCCTGGCAGATTAGGGCCTTCTTTGTCTGTTGATTTGGAGACTGAAGTCTTAACTGGATGGTCATTAGGTGAGGTGTTCATAGGAAGGCTGCTTGATTTCTGTGAGGTTAGGGAGGAGCAAGTCCCAGGTGATGGAAGAAGGTTAACGTTTGATGGCCATTCAGGGATGGGATAAAGGATGTGAATCCCAGGCTTTGGGATGCATGGACTTCCTGGGTAGTCTCTAGTAGGTGTAGTAAGTGGAGAGTTGCTGGGGGGTCCAGGGCTTAGGTAGAAGTCAACTACAGGAGATGAGAGTGGAGTGCTGCCTGTAGAAGATGACCTACTTGAAGACTCATGCACATTAGACAGATTGAGTTTAAGGCCATTTGCTTTACAACCACTCTGATTATCAACTGATTTCTGAGGTGACTGGAAGAGCGGCTCATCATCAAAGGTGACCCAATTTGCTGGATTTGTGGAACACATCTTGTAGGAGAATCTTCAGGCACTTGCACATTTATCACCCGCAAACCATCTACAAAGAAACAGACATGAACAGAAATAAATTCTCTTGAAAGACAAACCAAACCAAATCTGAATACAATTCAAAACACACAAAGCTCAAAATTTGCACACAGTTCACAAATCCAATGTACGTTGTGTTTTACATGTATAATCATAGATAGCCATTTAGAAATAGATAGACTGCCCACGGCTGGGGAACAAAGGGAGATCTAAGCTTTGTGGGCTGTTCAGAGCATCTGATGTATGCAGCCATTAGATCAGAGAGAGCAGAAAGTCCCACAGCAGTACAGGACCGCTGAGTAACACTTCCTACAATACATCCTATGTGTAGCTTGGAATATGGACACAGATTTTTCCATACTAGGCATCTGCTCCAGGTGAGGTTTCCTCTCCTTCCCCCCATTAAACAAGACAGCATTTTACTACGAATAGTGCAGCTGTTTCCAAAACCAAAATTAGGAGGGTGAGAGGGGACTATTTTGTTGTTGTTGACAAGCTGTAGCAACTCATTGCTGATGGCAAAGCTACACATACTACAGCCAGCAGGGCAAAACCAGCTCACCAAGATAACATGCAATGATCAGGTTTCTGAGGTCTCTCCAAAGCAGACATTCTACTCCTGCGATGGACACAGGCAACAGGGCAGCTGCATGAGCATCCTCAAGTGAGTGGCAGTACGGAGCATGTTGTGGCCACCAGAACTGGTCTGCGCCTCACCACCCACTCCATGCTGCTACCTGGTGCCTCCTGGCAGGAGCAGCATGTGTAGGCTGGTCCCAGACACCTTCCACACAGTTCCTGCCCAAGGAACTGTTTCATGTCATTTCCTTCAACCTTGACTTACACCCTCAGAGACTAGACACACTGGTGAGGGAGAAGAATTACACTTATAAACAAGAAAGTTAGCCCTAAGGATGAGCGACACATCCGTGTTGAAGGGTAGACTACAAGCATCCACTGGAGATAAAACGCTGCCGAAACACAAGTCAAGGCCAAGTAACAACATACGCATCTGCTAAGCAGTACATTGGCTGGTGGCCTGGAAAAAGTACAAGTCTTTAAACCACTTCATCAACTACACTTCATCAAACAAAGTATCTTTGATAGAGGGCTCAGCTAGATGTCCTCAGAGCAGGACTGCAACCAGCACATAATTAATCTCGCCTTCGTGGTTTTAAATCATGCACTAAAACGTAAATGCTCCCTGTATCCTTATGCAGGGTATGTCATCCCCAACGCTGTTCCTCCCCACTGCTCCCGACTGATGAAGAAGCGAGCAATAAATTGCTAACGACTGAGGAGGAATCGAGCACAATGAAGCACCACAGGGCACATACAAACATCGTTCATTTGCAAAAAAGTTCTTGTTATGTCAGAACATATTCATGTTTGCCTGAAAGCACAAGGAAGGCAGAGCTCGTACAGACAAAACCACCTGCACATATGTTACTCCATTAATTAAGGTTAGATAACAATGACTTAAAGCTATGCACAGACAGCCATAGTTAGGCCGTGTATTAATTGCACGGCACCGCAGCCTGTAATCATGTAGCCACAAAAGCTGCTCTTTATCTGTGGCGTTTAGAGGATGGTTCATTTTTAGAGATGCTGAAGTTCAGCCAAAATAAATCTTATGCCGCAAGTCGTTATTTTTGTAATTTCTCCATTATTTTTTGGCCAGTCTACAGCTGTTAAGAAAGTACCATAAACTGTGGCACAGCCCACTCACCCTGCGGCTGAGCAAACAAGAGCTTGCAATGAGAAGGACTCTGGCCCTTCATTAGTTTTTGAACTCTCGACCCTTTTGTTCAGTAAAAACATTTGCACTATGCTAGTTATTTTATAAGCACTCTCCTCTCCACTTAGAGAGAGAGAGAGAAAAGGAGCAAACAAGTTACAAACAACTATCATAGCTCAGACACACACAGCTACCAGTGTATCCTTCACCCACACAATCACTTCATCAAAATAAAGTGTAGCAATGGAAAGAAAAATCACAGCTATTTGGTCTCTGACTTGGTCATCATTTTTTCCTCCAGTCCCACACCCTTCTCTCTAGTTGCCGGTACTGCTCCTTCAGCAGTATATATTAATTATTTCTAGATCAGGAAGTCTGACAGTTTTCAGACCTTGCTTCACCTTAACAAGCCTCATTTGTTAAGGACAGCTTGTGTGATGCTAACTGGGAGCACGGCTATTTTCTGTAACAGCCAGCACCATGGGGCGCACTGGTAAATAGAGAGCATGAGGAACCGCCTCAAAGGCTGCCATTAAAATCTCTTTTCAGCATTTACAGAGATAAGTGACCGCCAGCAAGAGAAAAAAACCACGCTGAGGGAGGCGAGAGAAAGCCTTTCTGTCCGGAGGGGCTCCGGGGATGGTGCAGGGGTACGGCACGAACGTCAGCAGAAATGAGGGCAAGTTTGGGAGCTATTCATGTGGCTGCAGCTACGCTGCGAGGGCATATCACGAAACACCGAGACATGTGTGAAGAAGAAAACATTAAAAGGGAATGCAAGGAAATACAGTAAAGAACACATTCTGCTGCCTGTGTCCCTTTCTCATTAGAAATAAAGTTTTCCAGCATCCTTTATTATTTCCAGATGTTGATTTCTTTTTTCCTCCCAGCGTCTGTTACTGTTCCCTTTTTTCAATGGGATGTTACAGATTATTCAGCAGGTTTTTTTTGCTATCACAAAACAAAAAAAGGTTTGAAATTCACCTGCCAAATATTTAACTTCAGTCAATAAATGTCTATGAAGAAAGCCACTTTTTGCAGATGGAGCTCTCCTCTGTGGTCACAGTACCCTCAGTGTACCTGTCAGAGGCTGTAGCTTTCACCTTTTATTACTATTCCAGATATGTGGGTTGTTTTTTTTATAAAGAAGATACGGATGCTACCAAAACCAGACATGCAAGAAGTAAGCGTTGAAACAGATAGTGGTTCTCCTACTATTACTCACTGATCCCCAAAACCAACTACTGGGAACGGAGGGAAAAAATCCAAATGGATCTTTAAAAGCTGTTTGTATAATGTCATGCTAATAAAAGGAAATGCACCCTCGTGTGTCATGGACAGCACCGTATACCTAGTATTAAAAAAAATAAATTAGTCTATGCTACTTTACGTAGGCTTGTTCTCTGATGCTTTTACATCTGCACAACACAATGAAGCAATCCTTTCTCTCAGGTCATTTTTTGTTCTAAAAAGTGCTCCAAATTCCTTCTTAAGAGTTAGGATGTTCTTCCTCAAAGTCGCAGTAAACTCAGGCTTCAGGATAGATGTGTTTTGCCTCCAAAAGTCTCCCATGGGACCCATGTAAATGTATCCCAAACATTTTGGGTAAGAGGAAAACGATACAAGATGCCATTGATCTCCATTACCACATATGTTGTGCGGCCCATAACATTTAAATTGCAAGCATGTGCAGTATCTCCTTCAGATATGTGACAGGAAATACCATTTTTAGAATACTGAAACTGCTAACAAAAAAGCTGGCTGAAATAACAGTCAGTCCTAAATGCATCAATTCCAGTGAACCCAGAAGCTGCGACTCATCTCAGTTCATCCTCTTCTGCCCGAAAACAATCTTCCCATTTATCAGATTAACTCCACCCCTCAGCATTTAATGAACAGTAGTTGCAGCTTAATTTCTTCATTTTAATATGTTGAGGATGTAAGTAAGAGAAATCCTATCCTATTATTGAGAGATTTTATGGGCTGCAGCTATTACGGGGTCCTTTGTTGCTTTGAAAATCCCAGATCAAATCTGCAGCAAAAATACTGCTCAACTTTTGTGCCTTGCTGGGGGATATCGTTATCTCTTCCCACAGCGAAACAGTAATAATAACTGCCTACTTGCTCCAAGGTGCAATTCAAGGTATTGACTTCGGCACTTTTAATCCAAATACAGCTTGGTCCTCAGCTGGCTGAGGACGCTGAGTTGCCATCCAACAACATCCCTCTGATGGGATTAGCTTTCCATTGCCTCCTCCATGGTGGGGAACCAGCACAGTGCACGAGGGAACCCCCCAAGCATCGCACTCCCGGGGTCTTCCCTACCACTTGGCACCTGTTAAAACCCTCAAGCACATCCCTCTGGATTTAAACACAACAGCCCTTTTTCAAATATTGGAGGAGCGTGGCGTCAGCTAATGGGGAATGGCAGGAAAACACCTCCCTTCTGCAAGGCATAAAGCAAGCAAACGCAGTGTTTAATAGACAGTACTCATGCTCCAAAACACACAGAAAAGAATAATTTTATAAATACACTCCTTGTTCCCTCTCTAGCTCAAGAGGCCATCATGGCTTCAAAACTGTTAGGCCATACATCCTCTATACAAATTCTCTTTATAACATATTGTAGTGTGTCTGGCTGAGCTGGTTTTCCCCACAGCTGCAGTGTTTTTGTGCTGGGAGCTAGAAGGGTGTTGATAACACTCCCAT